>JAQQSZ010003097.1:0-14548 GCA_028646595.1 Phalanger gymnotis
ATGCAACTAGAAAATAAGATACACAGGCAATGGGGCGTAGAAATTTATCTTGCCCTACAAGAAAGGAAGGGAAAAGGGGATGGGAGAGGAGTGGGGTGACAGAAGGGAGGGCTGACTGAGGAACAGGGCAATCAGAATATACGCCATCTTGGAATGGGGGGAGGGTAGAAATGGAGAGAAAATTTGTAATTCAAACTCTAGTGACAATCAATGCTGAAAACTAAAAATATTAAATAAAAAAAAGAAAATTTGGAAAGAATTTTTACAACCAGTCCCTCTGACAAAGGCCTATTTCTAAGATATACAGGGAAATGAGTCACATTTATAGGAATACAAATAATTCCCCAATTGATAAATAGTCAAAGAATGTGGACAAGCAGTTTTCAGATGAATAAATTAAAGATATCTATAGTCATATAAAAATGCTCTAAATGACTATTAATTAGAGAAATGCAAGTTAAAACAACTCTTAGGTACCACATCTCTCCTGTCAGATTGGCCAACATGACAAAACAGGAAAATCATAAATGCCAGAGAGGATGAGAGAAATTGGAACACTATTATGTTGTTGGTGGAGTTCTGAACTGATCCAACCATTCTGGAGAGCAATTTGGAACAATGGCCAAAGGGCTATAAAGATGTGTATACCCTTTGTCCCAGCAATACCACTTCTGGGCCTGTATTGTAAAGAGATCATAGAAGTGGGAAAAAGACTCGTATGTTCAAAAATGTTTATAGCAGCCCTTTTTGTGGTGGCAAAGAACTGGAAATCAAGGGGATGTCCATCAATTGTGCAATGGCTTAACAAGTTCCAGTATATGAATATAATAGAATACTATTGTGCTATAAGAAATGGGAAGCAGACAGACTTCATAATAGCCTGGAAAGACCTGCATGATCTGATGCTAAGTGAAGGGAGCAGAAGCAGGAGAATATTATACATGATTACACACACATGGTATCTGTGATGACTAACAATGATAGACTTCATTCTTCTCAGCAATACAAGGTTCAAAGATAGCTCCAAAAGACTCATGATGGAAAAAGCTATACATATCCAGAGAAAGAATTATGGAGTCTGAATGCAGATTGAAGCAAATTATTTGTTCTCTCCTTTTTTTACTTTTTTCATCCTTTTTGATTTTGTTTCTTCTTTCTCATGGTTCATTCCATTGGTTATAAATCTTCTTTACAACTTGACTATTGTGTAAATAAGTTGAATATGAAGGTATATGTAGAACCTATATTGGATTACATGATGTCTTGGGGTGGAAGGGGGAGGACAGGGAAGTGGAGAAAATCTGGACCTCAAAAACTTATGGAACTGAGTGTTGTAAACTAAAATAAAAAATAAATTTAAAAAATAGAGTGGTCTCCTTGACCCAATCACCTTGTTTTTTTTTTCCCTCTTGTTTAACTGGGTCTCTGCCTCCTGAGCTACTACAAATTGGGGCAGTAAAGCCAGAGTGTTTCTAGTGGTTGGCCAAGGCACTAGTGGTGTGTATATGTGTGTATATATATGTGAGTATGTATAGAAATAGACAATCCAAGGCTTCTAGTGGTCTGCCCAGGCTCTGGTGCCTTCCATGAGCGGATCATCTTCTATTTGCTTTATGTGTTTCATATGTGTGTCTATATGTATGGATAAGCATTACAATGCACGTGCATGTTTATTGAATGAATGCATTGTGTTTCATATTGGATATATACATGTATATGGATACAGACATGCATATGAAGAAATAGACATATATGTGCATGTACACGAATGAATGTATGTGAAATATATAAGGCATGTACAAGATTATCTTGGAAGCATCTGGGTGGACCACTAGGAGCATTGTATTGTTACATGTGCATACACATACCTGTACATATATACTCTTGCATGTGTATATTCCATATGTCCGTATCTGCGTATGTGTGTGAAACATATAAGACATGTACAGGGTGGTCCTACCATGGACAGTACTAGTATCTGGACATACACCATATGGGTGCACCATATTGTTTGTTTCATATTTACACACATCTATTCATATATGAAACAAAATATTAATATATTTCATGCATATATGGAAAATGCAAGATACATATAAGATAGACTTATCAAACACACATATGTATGTATATATGTGTGCATACATATACACACATGTATGTTTCTGTGCATATGTGAATGAGTGTGTGTAATATATTATATCCCCTGAAGGAATGTAAACTCCTAGGGGACAGGAAGCAGTTCTCTTTTGCCTTAGCCCAGGGGCTAGCACAGAAGGAGAGAGCCCTGGAGGTGGACTCTGAGGATCTTGAAGGCCAAAGCTCTTTGCTTTTCCTTTTATCACCGATGAATACTTAACTCAGTGTTGAGCACACAGGGAGTATTTAATAAGTGGTTGCTGATTGACCACTCAAAAAAAAAAAAAAAAGAGTCGGTCAAACAAAATCTAAAGAACTAAAAGTAGGAAACATAAAACATATCACTGGGAAAACAACTGACCTGGAATATAGATCCCTGAAAGATAATACAAGAATTATTGGTCTACAAGAAAGCCATGATGAAAAAAAAAAAGAGCCTGAAAAATATCTTCCAAGAAATTGTCAAGGAAAATATCCCTAGAGTCCTAGAATCAGAGGAAAAATAGTCATCAAAAGGATCTCCCAATTACCTTCTGAAAGAGATACCAAATTGAAAACTCCAAGGAATATTATAGTCAAATTATAGAATTATCAGGCCAAGGAGAAGATATTGAAAACAGCCAGGAAGAAACAATTCCAAAATCATGGAACTACAATCAGGATCACAGAGGACCTTGCAGCTTCTGTATGAAATGATCACAGGGCTTGAAATATGACATTCTGAAAGGCAGAGGAGCTTGGACTACAACCAAGGATAAAGTACCCAGCAAAACTGAGCATTATATTTCAGGCAAGGTGATAGATATTCAATGAAATAAGGGAATTCCAGACCTTCCTGATGAAAAGACCAGAGCTCAATGGAAAATTTGATCTTCAAATACAAGACTCAAAAAAGACATAAAAATATAAACAGGAAAAAAACAGAATAAAATCCTTGTTATTCAATAAGGGCAAATTGTTTTCATCCCTACATGGGAGGATGATACTTATTAATCTTGAATATGTTATAGTTATTATGACATTTCAAAGGGATATACATAGAGAGGTGTGGGTATAAGTTAACTGATGTGATGATAAACAACCTAATTAAGGGGTGCAAAAGGGATTAGAATGGAAGAAGATGTAAGGAGGAGACAGAAAAGGGTAAATTACATCACATGAAGAGGTACAAAAGTATATTACACTAGAGGGAAAGATGAAAGGGAGAAGAGCAGTGTTTGGTTCAAGGAGGCAGTAACAGTATAGAAATCAAACTTACCCTACAGGCAGGAGGAGGGGAAAGGGGAAAGAAAAGGGCAGGTAGTTAAAAGGAGGGAAGAAGTAGTAAGGGAAAAAGGTAAGATAAGGAAGGGGGCTGATAGGGAGGGAATATTGAGGAAGACAATGGTCAAACACAAAACTTTTTTGAGGAGGGGAAGGGGAATGGGAGAAATGAAAGCATAAATGGAGAGGGGAAATGGGATGGGAAAAAAGACAGAGAGTAATCATAACTGTTAAAGCGAATGGGATAAACTCTCCTACAAAGTGGAGGCAGAGAGCAGAATGGATAAAAACCATAATCCTACAATATTTTGTTTACAAGAAACACATTTGAAACAGGGGGATTCACACAGGGTAAAGGTAGAAGTAGAGTAGAATGTATTATGCTTCAGCTGAAATAAAAACAAAAAAGTAATGATATCAATCCTAATCTCAGACAAAGCATAAGGAAGGAAACTTTTTCTGATAAAAGACATCATAGACAATGAAGTAATATCATTACTTAACACATATGTGCCAAATGGTATATCATCCAAATTATTAGAGGAGAATTTTAGGAAGTTACAGGAAGAAATAGACAGCAAAACTATATTAGTGGTGGACGTCAAACTCCCCCTCTCTTGTTAAATCTAATTTCAATAAACTCGATAAATCTAACCTCAAAATAAACAAGAAAGAAGTTAAGGAGGTGAACAGAATTTTAGAAAAGGTCGATGTGATGGACCCCTGGAAAAAACCGAATGGAGATAGAAAGGAATATACTTTTTCTTAGTGGTACTTGGCACTTACACAAAAATTGACCATGTAATAAGGCATAAAACCTCACAATCCGGGGCAGAAAGGCAGAAATAGTCAAGCATCCTTTTCAGATCATGATGCAATAAAAATTATTTCTAATAAAGTACCATAGAAAGATAGACTGGGAATTAATTGGAAACTAAATCTAATCCTAAAGAATGAGTGGATCAAACAACAAATCATAGAAACAATCAATAACTTAATTCAAGAGTGACAATAATGAGACAATATACCAAACTTTATGGAAAGCAGCGAAAGTAGTTCTTAGGGGAAGTTTTATATCTCTGATTGCTTACATGAATAAAATAGAGAAAAAGGAGATCAATGAATTGGTATTGCAACTGAAAAAGCTAGAAAAAGAACAAATTGAAAATCCCCAATTAAATACTAAATTAGAAATACTGAAAATCAAAGGAGAGATTAATAAAATTTAAATCAAGAAAACTATTGAACTAACAAATGAAATTAAGAGCAGGTTTTATTTAAAAAAAACAATAAAAGTGATAAACCTTTGTTCAATTTGATTTTAAAAAAGGAAGAAAACCAAATTACCAGTATCAAAAATGAAAAGCATGAATTCACCCCCAATGAAGAGAAAATTAGAACAATAATTAGGAATTATTTGGCCCAATTGTATGCCCATAAATTTGATAATCTTAAGGAAATGGATGAATATTTACAAAAATGTAAATGCCCAGATTAACAGAAGAGGACATAAAATACTTAAATAAATCCATCTCAGAAAAAGAAATTGAGCAAGTCGTCAATGAACTCCCTAGGAAAAAATCTACAGGGCCAGATGGATTTATAAGCCAATTCTATCAAACATTTAAAGAACAATTAATTCCAATACTTATAGACTATTTGGGAAAGTAGGTGAAAAAAAAGTCCTATCAAATTCTTTTTGATGAAGCAAATATGGTACTAATACCTAAACCAGGAAGAGTCAAAACAGAGAAAATTATAGACCAATTTCTCTAATGAATATTGATACAAAATTTTAAATAAAATATTAGCAAAAAATTACAGCAACTTATCATGAAAAAGGTACAATATGACCAGGTAGAATTTATTCCAGGGATGCAAGTCTTGTTCAATATTAGGAAAACTATCAGCATAACTGATCATATCAGCAACAAAGCTATCAGAAACCATATGATTATCTCAGATACAGAAAAAGGTTTTGACAAAATACAACACTATTCAAAACACTAGAAAACATAGTAATAAATGGAGTCTTCCTTAATATCATAAGTAACATCTACCTAAAACCATCAGCAAGCATTATATGTAATGTGGATAAGCATTTCCAATAAGATCAGGGGTGAAACAAAGATGTCCATTATCACCCCTATTATTTAATTTGGTACTAGAAATATTTGCTTTAGCAATAAGAGAAGAAAATGGAATTGAAGGAATTAGAATAGACAAAGAAGAAACTAAGTTATCATTCTTTGCAGATAATATGATGATTTACTTAGAGACTCCTAGAGATTCAAGTAAAAAAAAAACTACTTGAAATAATAAATAACTTTAGCAAAGTTGTAGGATATAAAATAAACCCACATAAATCCTCAGCATTCCTTTACAATACTAACAAAGAAAGCCAAACAGCAAGAGATAGAAATAGAAATTCCATTTAAAGTTACTGTAGACACTATGAAATATTTGAGAGTCTACCTGCCAAGACAAAACTAGGAACTATACGAACACAGCTACAAAACACTTTTCACGCAAATAAAGTCAGACCTAAATAAACAGAAAAAAACATCAGTTGTTCATGGTTATATTTAGCTAATATAATAAAATGACAGTTTTACCTAAATTAATTTACCTATTCAGTGCCATACCAACTAAACTGCCAAAAATTATTTAACAGAGCTGGATAAAATAATAACAAAATTCAACTGGAAGAAAAACAGGTCAAGAATACCAAAGGAATTAATGAAAAGAAATTCTAGGGAAGGTGGCCTAGCCATACCAGGTATTAAACTGTGTTATAAAGCAGCAGTCATCAAAACTACTTGGTACTGGCTAAGAAACAGAGTGGTAGGTCTGTGGAATAGGTTAGGTAAACAAGCCACAGTAGTCAATGACTATAGCAATTTAGTCTTTGATAAACCCAAAGAGTCCAGCTTCTAGGATAAAAACTCACTATTTCCCAAAAACTGCTGGGAAAACTGGAGAATAGTACAGTGGAAAGTGGGAATAGACCAATATCTTACACTGTATACCAAAATAAAATCAAAACGGGTTCACAACTTAAACATGACTGATACTATAAGCCATTTGGGAGAGCAAGGAATAGTTTACCTGTCAGGTTCATGGAGAAGGGAAGAATTTATGACCAAACAAAAGATAGAGAGTATTACAAAATGCAAAATGGATAATTTTAAGTACATTAGATTGAAAAGTTTTTGTACAAACAAAGCCAACACAATCAAAATTAGGAGCAAACCAGAAAATTGGGAAATAATTTTTATAACCAGTGTATCTGATAAAGGCTTCCTCTCTTAAATATACAGGGAATGGAATCAAATTTATAAGAATACAAGTAATTCCTCAATTGATAAATGGTCAAAGGAGACAAACAGGCAGTTTTCAGAGGAAGAAATATCTACAGTTATATGAAAGAAATGCTCTAAATCACTATTGATCAGAGAAATGCAAATGAAACCAACTCTTAGGTACCACATCTCTCCCATCAGATTGGCTAACATGATAAAACAGGAAAATGAAAAATACTGGAGAGGACATGGGAAAATTGGAGCATTGTGACATTGTTGGTGGAGTTGTACATTGATCCAACCATTCTCGAGAGCAATTTGGAGCTATTTCCAAAGGGCAATAAAAATGTGCATACCTTTTGACCCAGCAATATCACTTTAGGGTTATATCCCAAGGAGATTATGCAAATGGGGAAAAGACCCATATGTACAAAAATATTCATAGCAGGTCTTCTTGCAGTGGCAAAGAATTGGAAATCAAGGGGATGCCCATCAATTGGGGAATGGCTAACAAGTTGTATATGAATGTAATGGAATACTATTGTGCTGTAAGAAATGAGGAGCAAACAGACTCCATAATAACCTGGAAAAACTTATATGATCTGATGCTGACTGAGGGAGAAGAACCTGAAGACCTTTATACACGATTACAGACACACAGTATCTGTGATGACCAACTTTGATAGATTTGACTCTTCTCAGCAATGCAAGGTTCTAAGACAGTTCCAAAAGACTCATGATGAAAAAAGCTATCCACATTGACAGAAAAGAATTACAGAGTCTGAATGCAGACTGAAGCAAACTATGTGCTTTCTTTTTCTTGTTTGTTTGTTTTGTTTCTTCTTTCTCGTGGTTCATTCCATTGGTTATAATTCTCCTTTACAACATGACTATTGTGAAAGTAAGTTTAATGTGAAGGTAAATGTATCAAATTCATATCAAATTACATGCTGTCTTAGGAGGGAGAGTATAGGATAGGGAGGGGGAAAAATTTGGAATTCAAAAACTTGTGGAGCTGGGTGTTATAAACTAAAAATAAGAAATAAAATTTAAAAAAGAAGGAAAGTCTAAACCAGTATTTAGAGCACAAGTTTCTGAAAAGACTAGAAAAGATTCTCCTCTTGTACCTTCCTATAGATTCTTTCCCAGCAGTACAGGTGGACTTTAGAATACTTTCTTGACTCTCTATTAGTTATAAGAACCACTCACCAGATGGAACTACTCCAGTATCTAGGATTCTACTTCAGTTTGCCAAAGTGTCAGCTTCACAGTCACAACCCGAATCAAAATCTGAATCTTGGACACCACCAGAGAGGCTTCGTATGTGTTAGAGAGTGGGAGAATAAAGAACTAGTATCACACCCCAGGGGGGATCCAGACCAATTTTTCAAATTGTTGAACAGTATAATACAGATATGTAGAGAACTATGAGATATCCAGAAAGTCACTAACCTTTTTTTCCTGGAAATTGTCCCCATAACATGAACAAAGTAGAACTTAGAGATGTGATACAAAGATTTTATATTCTTTTAAAGGTTATATGAATTGTAAAGCTTGTAGTGGTGGGAAGTTATTCAATTTTTATTTTGTAGTGTGTGATGACCCAGAGCTGATTCAGAAGATTCTTGGCAGTATGTTCAGAGGAGAGGAGGTACTTTTGAATGTGGAGAAGACACAAGTTGCTGAGAATGTGATTTTCCAGAAAACTGCCCAACTGAGGCCCAAGTGGTAGGCTAGATGTTAAGAAAAGAGCTGAAAGGGATGTCAGCAAATTCAGTAATCAGATCTTTACCAAGTGGCATAATCCTTTGCTCTGGTAGCATCATGAATTTTAGTCTTGGACATCTTAGAATGTGCCCTTAGCTTGTTACATATTGACTGCTCACATTTGAGACAGTTATGGAATGTTTTTGTTTGTGTTTTCATTTTTCTTGTGTGTGTTGTTTTCATTTTCTGCCCTTAACCTCTCACTTAATACTTGTCTCTAATTCTAGTTTGTTGGAAGAATGCTTTAGGAAAAAATCAATTTTAAAAGGGGGAAAAATTGATAAAATTCCTTACTCATTTCAAATATAGGGAATGTTTTTTTCTTTACTTTCTTTCTTTTTAGTAACAGTTGTTTCTTTCAAAGAACTATATTTTTACTTAGACTTTCTGGTATAAATAACTTGCCTGTTCCTTTTCTATGTATTCCAAGAACCTGTCAGAGACCCAGGGTTTGGCAATCATTTTATGTACAAGAATGAAACTCAGTTTTTCATTGAAGGCCATCACTATTATGGTTTGGAGGTGTTGCCACTGGAAAAACTGAAGGTCCCACTTTTTTTCCTGTGGCATCATTAAAAAAAGAAATAGTCCTTATCTGTATTTGTAGAACTTTTGTTCTTTCGAGAAACACAAAAATGAACTCTAAATGACTGTTTTAACCACTGGCAGTAATAGACTATAGGATACATTTTTGAAATACAGAATTCAACTTTTAAAAATGCTTTTAATGAATTTGTGGGAAATGTATTGAATTAGAGCTTTTCATGTATTTGAGAAAAATACACAAGCAGTCAAATTGTGACTTCAATTTAGCTCATATTCTGATCTTATCATATAGATTTTAAAATAAATAAAAAGTAAAAACATCCAATAATAGAATATTAGAGGACAGAATTTATATAGAACAAAGATAGTAAATGAAATGAAACAATTTAACAGTAAAACATTTCCCCCATAAACTCTGACAAATCCACATATCAGTGGGAAGAGTGAATAAAAGTTGGAATATGGAACATAGGAAGAGGCTGATAGCCCTTATGACTTCATCTATCCCTTACTCCTGGGTTTATGTGCATGTTAATCAGAGAACATTATGGGAGCTGAAGCTCGTATGTGGTTTTATTGGCTGGCATCCTTTAAATAGCTTTGTGATACAGACTGATAATCAGGGATCTAGCTAGAATTAAAGGAAATTTTCTAATCCTAAATCAGGTAGTAATCTGGAGTAAAGGATTATGAGTTGGCACTAGAAGAAGGATGGTCAGAAGAATAGATTTAATAGCTACTTCACATGGAGGCAAAAGGGTAGAAATTAAATTCAAATGAGCTTTTATCAAGTATCAACTCAGTATAAGGCAAGGTAATAAGCATACAAAGAGATATAACTATACCCTGCCTTTAAGAAATTACAATTTAACAAGTTTGGAATATGGCTATTCTTATTGCCAACATTATTATACAATGAAACCATAAGCATTCTTTCCAATCACAAGAAAATACACATCAGTATACATTAGTTCACATGCCTGTAAGATAGTTGATGTTAAACATTCAGTGCAATTGGACCATTTACTACTCATCTTTACCTTTTTACATCATGTAATTCTTGACCATTTTTCAAATAAATCTGCCAAAGAGGGTAACCCCAACATGGTGGGGCCTTCCTTTAGAATTTCTCATATGATGTTAGTACCAAAGCAACATATGGATGGTCCGTCAAATATTTATTGCTCTCACAAAATCACCAGCCTATATATTTCTGGCATGAGTTCTTTCATATTGCTTTCTGCATGGAATTCAACATGTGTAATATGCTACAGCCTTTTAATGTACACTATAACTTTCTGTTATCCTTTGGGTGATCTGCAGCTTTGATTCCTCAGAGAACATGATATTCCACACATCACAGCCATATAGCATCAACAGAAGAACATTACTGTTGGAAAAAAGGGAACATGTGGATAATAAAAATGTATGTGTAAGAGTCAATGATGCTGCTATAAAATGGACACTCAGGAAACAAAGACTGTAGTAAATTTGGCACATTCTCTATAACATCTGCTAGATTTTGAATATTTAAATGCCAGAGCTAGAAGGCAAGGGAGAATAGATGTATGAAGACACTTGCACATTCTAAAAGTGAATTAAGAGGTGTGTCCATATAAACATTTGAAAGCCAACATATCTACAGTTTGCAATTTAGGAGTAATTTTAAAAAAACATGTTGGTTTATCTTGCTTTCACTTTTAAAATCTCATTTTTCTTCAATGTATTTGTTTTTTATTTCACCTTCATTTATGAAAATATCTCTCCTCCCACCCTAACACCAACATGCTATCCTGAGTCTTTATTTTGGTTAACATTAATTATCATAGTACCTTGTATTTATGTCATGTTTACACTTTACAGAGTATTTGTTCACAATAACCCTATGAGGTATAAATGTGGTGCAGTAGAACAAGGACTGTGTTTGAAGCCAGAGGACCTGGTTCAAACCTCTCCCTGTCATTTACCACCCATATGATCTTGGGCAAGTCACTACATCTATCTGGGCCTCAATTTCCTCTTTTTGTAAATAAGAGAGTTGACCTAGGTGACCTTAAAGGTCTCTTTCACTTTTTAAAGCTACAATTCAGAAATTTAACCATTCTTTCTCTTTGGTGATAGAGCTATGAGTGGCATAGTATGCATGGAACACTGCATCTGGATCCAGAGGACCAGAGCCTGAATGTTGGTTCTTCCACTTACTGATCGTGTTACTCTGGACAAAGCACTTAATATCTCTTGACCTGTTTCTTTATATGTTATTCCTGGCTCTAGAGAAGATGCAAAATGGTGCAAAGTATAAAATTACGATTTATTCCATTAACTTGAATATCTTGACAAGATGAAACTTCTAATGGAAGAAAGAGCTGAGTTTTTTAATCAGGCTCAGGTTTTCAAGATCTTTCATAAATTTTTCCCTTACATGAGTTTTCATTAAGTGTAAGGTAGCAAGTAATACAATGAAAGGGGAATGAAAAATGGAATTGAAAGCTGATGAAAAGGAAGAAAATAACAGTCATGATTTTGAACAACTTAGCCAGATGTTTATAGAATCCAAATTCAAATTTAAACATGGTCTTTCATACTAAAGATGATGTCCAAAGGATGATTTTCCATTTTGAGTATTAGTCTTTTGGGAGAAAGTTATTAATGGATGACAGTTGAAATGCCTACATAAATGGAATTCAAAATTAATATGGGAAGTGGAATTGAAGATAAAAATAATAGAAAAGCTCATTCTTTGCTGATGCTCCAATTTATCTTTTCCATATCTCATTTGTAGATAGCCGTTTTCATGGTGTCTTCCACATTAAACTGTGAGGTTCTTGAAGGCAGGGACTGTCTTTTGCCTTTCTTTGAATCCCCCGCATTTAGCACAGTGTCTGGCACATAGTAGGTACATGACAAATGCCTATTGACTAACTGACTGCTTGCTTATAAGGTGATAAATTACACAAATATGATGCATAGTTTCTTTCATTTTATGGCCTCCACTCTAAGTTCATCAACTTTTCCTTCCAACAGAATGATCAGAACTTGCCCCTTGGACCCTAGGCATTGATAGAGTTTTCATCTTGCCTGAAACTAGACTTCCATTTCACTGACTAGATGTTCCAAACTATATCTTGTGATTCTATCCAGCTCCCACTCTCCCATCCCTTTATGAGCTGTCTTCCTCCATTAAAATGTAAGTCCCTTAAGGGCAGAGAACGTTACTTACTTGTGTCTCCCCAGCATTTTGTATAGTTCTTGGCTCATAGTAAGCATTTAATAAATTTTTAATAAATTCCTTCATGGCCATTTTTCATATATAGAAATAGTGACATCCCTGAGAATTACCACTGCAGGGAAAATTCATTTATAGTCAATTATTTACAGGAGTTTTATTCATATCTTCAATGTTAGAGATAATTAGGTGATAAAAATACCCTGCAAGCAGGAAAACCTTACTCTAATGTTCTTTCTAAGTGTTAGCACTACTAAATGGCAATTTTATGCTCAGTATTACTTCTGTAACAAAATGTAAAATTTTCATTTTTAATCTAGACATCTTGTATCCAAGAAATTCTTATGTCAAATCTTTTTACCTGTCAATTTGTTGTACCCAACAGCATAAATAAGAACACTTATTGAATATTAAAAACTGTACTAGATATCAGTGATGTACCCCGAAGAGTCAAGACCAACCTACTGTTATTTTTTGGCAACAAGGACATCTGAAGAGCAAAGTCAAAGCACAATGCTAATGACTTTGTGTTTGTGAAGGGGAGAATTAAATTCAGTCTCTTTTTTGCAGTCATATACCTTAAAACCTTTAAATCTCTCTCAATCTCATTCTACTATTTTTGTTTTACTATGGAAGAGGAGCCAAGATGGTGGACCGAAGACAGGGACTTGCTTGAGTTCTCCCCCAAATCCCTCCAAACACCTGTAAAAAACAGCTCTAAACAAATTCCAGTACTACAGAACCCATGAAATGACAGAGTGAAACAAGTCTCCAGCCCAATACAGCCTGGATGATCACTGGGAAAGGTCTATCACAATGGGCTGGGAGCAGAGCACAGCCTAGGTTGGGCCACACCACACAAGCACAGATCAGACCTGAGCAGATTAGGTGCAGCAGGCCTCAGGGCACTGAATCACTGAGCTGTGGCAGTTTCCAGACTTCTCAACCCACAAATGCCAGACAACTTGGCAGGTCAATGGGAAATCTCTGGTGGACTTGGGTGAGAGAAAAGTGTGGTCCAGTCCAAGCCCTGGGGTGGCACAGGTGGCTCCAGTCACAGAAGCAGCTCCAGCTGCTTCTGCAGCTCAAGGCCCATGGACAGTGGGGGGAATCTAGCAGCTGATCAGAGCAGGAGTGCAGGGATCTCTTTCCTGGTGCTGAAGCAGGACTCTCTTGCTTTGTCCTTCTTGGATCTTTGTCATAGTCCCAGTTGGTGGTCCTGGGGTAAAGAGGAGCACTGACTTGGCAGAGCTTGTTGTAGCTGTGGAGGAGTCCTCATAGTAGTTACACGGCACAAAAGAGTGCTTGAGATCACTCGCAAACCAGAGCACAGGTCAGGAGAGAAGTAAACACCTCTCATTGGATCATACCACTTCAGAAGAACTGCAAATTTACAGGTGCCTAGAGGCAGCTCTGAAAGCAGGAGTACAAAACCCCTGAATCTTGGAACACAGTCCTCTCTACTCCGGAAGCAGTCATACCTTGACAAAGAGCTCAAAAGTTAATTAATTGACTAGGAAAATGAGCAGAGAGTGTTAAAAAAAAAACCTCAGACTATAGAATCTTGCTTTGGTGGCAAAGAAGATCAAAACATACAGCCGAAAGAAGACAACAAAATCAAAGATCCTACATCAAAAGCCTCCAAGAAAAACATGAATTGGTCTCAGACTATGGAAGAACTCAAAAAGAATTTGGAAAATCAAGTAAAAGAAATAGAGGAAAAATTGGGAAGACAAATCAGAGTGATGCAAGAAAATCATGAAAAACAAGTCTGCCTGCCTGCCTGCTAAAGAAGAACCCAAAAATACTGAAGAAAATAGCACCTTAAAAATAGACTAACCTGAGGGGGGCAGAGCCAAGATGGTGGCTGGAAAGCAGGGACTGGTGTGAGCTCCGTGCCAAGACCCTCCAAAAAACCATAAAAAATGGCTCTGGAGCAGTTCTAGAACTGCAGAACCCACAAAATAGCAGAGGGAAGCAGGGCTCCAGCCCAGGACAGCCTGGATGGTCTCTGGGTAAGGTCTATCCCGCGCAGAGCTGGGAGTGGAGGGGAGCAGAGCTGAGCAGAGCAGAGCCCAGCATGGGTGGTGGGGACCGACCAGACAAGGAGACAAGCAGAGTGTGCCCTAGCGCTCTGAATCAGTGAGCTGTGGCAGT
The DNA here is from genome assembly GCA_028646595.1 of Phalanger gymnotis. Taxonomy (NCBI): domain Eukaryota; kingdom Metazoa; phylum Chordata; class Mammalia; order Diprotodontia; family Phalangeridae; genus Phalanger; species Phalanger gymnotis. The sequence continues at coordinate 14,401 of JAQQSZ010003097.1, forward strand.
TACCAGACTTCTCAACCCACAAACACCAAAGACAACAGAGAAAGTTAGTGGGAAAAGCTGCTGGGGACATGGAGTTTGCGGTTCAGCCACCACCGCAGGGGCAGCAGAGGTAAGGCAGCTACAGAACTATAGCTGCAGTTGCTTCTGT
>JAQQSZ010003098.1:0-14548 GCA_028646595.1 Phalanger gymnotis
TTGCATGCAACTAGGAAATAAGATACACAGGCAATGGGGCATAGTAATTTATCTTGCCCTACAAGAAAGGAAGGGAAAAAGGAATGGGAGGGGAATGGGGTAACAGAAGGGAGGGCTGACTGGGGAACAGGCAACCAGAATATACACTATCTTGGAGTGGGGGTAAGGTAGAAATGGGGACAAAATTTGTAATTCAAACTCTTGTGAAAATCAATGCTGAAAACTAATATATTAAATAAATTAAATATCTAAATTTAAAAAAAAAGAAAAAAATATGAAAAAAACTTGCACTTTTGAAGGTAAAATTTATCCACCTTCAGAGAAATAGAGCACAAAAAAATACTACAGTGTTACATAGATGCATATGAATGTATAGGTGTATGTATGGTATAAATATAGATATCTATATATATATATGTATGTGTAAATTCTGTATTTGCATCTATATGTACATGTGTATATGTTTATGTGTATATATACAAATACATATGTATATGTATGTGTTTAAAAAAAGAAAGCAAACAGTATGCTTTGATCCATATTTAGATTCCCTAGTTTGTTCTTTCCCCTATACCCTCTATTGTTTTCATTATGAATGAATGATGTATTTTGTCCAAAGATTTTTCTGCATTTATTGAGATAATCATTTTTTGTTTTGTTTTTATTCTTTTTTGTTTATTTACTTATTTCTATTTAATATTTTGTTTCCCCCAGTAACATATAAAAACAATTTTAATATTCCTTTTTAAAACTTTGAGTTCCAAATTCTCCCATTTCCTCCCCTCCACCACTCACCCCATTGAGAATGCATGCAATTTAATATATATTACATATGTGTAGTCATGTGAATCTTTTCAGTAATAGCCATGTTGTGTTAAGAAAACATAGACCCACAGCTTCCCACCATCAAGAAAAATTTTAAGAAGCAAAAATAGTTTGATTCAATCTGTACTTAAACACTATCCATAATTTCTCTGAGGATGATAGAATTTTCCATCATAAGTCCTTCTGGTGTCTTGGTTCATTGTATTGCAGAGACTAAGTCATTTACAGCTGAGTATTTTACAATCTTGCTGTTATTTATACACAATACTTTGCACTTTGGAACAGACCATGCAAGTCTCTTCAGGTTTCTTCTGAAGACATCCTGATCATCAGTTTTTACTGCACATCTCTTACCACAACTTGTTTAGCTATTCTCCTTTTAATGGGCATCCCCTTACTTTCCAATTCTTTGGTACCAGAAAAGAGTTGTTTTATTTTTGTACATATACATACTTTTCCCATATTTTTTTAACCTCTTTTGAGATACAGACCTAGTAGTGGTGCTGCCAGGTCAAAGGGTATGCATGGATTTATAGCCCTTTGGGGATAGTTTCAAATTGCTCCATAGAATTATTGAATCAGCTCACAACTCCACCAATGGTGCATTAATGTCTCATTTTTCCCTCATCCTCTCCACCATTTGTCATTTTCCTTTTCTGTCCTATTAGCCAATCGAATAGGCATGAAATATCATCTCAGAATTATTTTAATTTGCATTTCTCCAGTCAATTAGTGAGTTAGAATATGTGTATAGATGTATATGTGTATGTATATATCTATCTCTTTACATAAATTTTTCTGTGCTTAATTGCAGGCTTTGGCATTGGAGCAAGAAGGGAAAAAAAAGAACAAAGTAAAAAGTGCATAGTAGAGAACAAAAGAAAACTTAATAGGAGGCAAAGAAGGGATGGACAATTCTGAACACAATGCATAGGATTTATTATATAGGCTTTTTTGAAATGGAAGTTTATTGCTATATATTTTGAATGCTCTCTTACATTCTGCTATGCACATGACACACATTTTCTGCCTTACTTTGTATTTAAGTTTAGAGTATGTTTCTTTTTCTTTTGTTATTATGTACTTAAGTTTTAGTAATAAAAAATAAAAGAGAAACTTAATGAGTTACAGCCTTTTTAATATGGCTATAGATAGCTTTGCTTACTTCACCAGAAAACTTTTCATACCTTGTAATCATTTATCAATTAGGGAATGGCTCTTATTTTCATAAATTTGACTCAGTACCCTATGTTTGAGAAATGAGGCCTTTAACAAAGAAACTTACTTCAACATTTTTTCTTAGTTACTGTTACTAGTTACATTTCCTTCCTCCCCTGTTCACCATCTTTTTATTCTGTTCTCCCTATCCTTTCACCCCAACCCTCTTCAAAGATTTTCTTTACTTCTAACTACACTCTTCCCCAATTGGACCTCCTTCTGTCACCACGACTTCCTTCTCTTATCCCCTTTTCTTCTTACTTTCTTGTAGGGTAAGGTAGATTTCTATACCCAATTGAGTGTATGTTATTTCCTCTTTTAATCAATTCTGATGATAGCAAGGGTCACTCACTCCCCCTCACCTCTCACGTCTTCCAAACCATTGTAAAGCTTTTGCTTGCCTCTTTTAGGTGAGATAATTTACCCCATTCTACCTCTCCCTTTCTCTTTCTTCCACTACATTCCTCTCTCATCTCCCTTTTAATATATTCATATTGCACCTTCATATTCAACTCACACCTGTGCCCTCTGTCTATATATACTCCTTCTAACTACCCTAATAATGAGAAAGGTCTAATTAGCTATAAATATCATCTTCCCATGTAGGAATGTAAACAGTTTAACCTTATTAAGTCCCTTATGATTACCCTTTCTTGTTTCTCTTTTTATGCTTCTCTCAGGTCTTATATTTGAAAATCAACTTTTCTATTCACCTCTGGTCTTTTCATCAGGAATGCTTGAAAGTCCTCTATTTCATTGAATGTACATTTTACCTCAGAAGGATTATACTTGGTTTTGCTGGGGAGGTGATTCTTAGTTATAATCCTAGCTCCTTTAGCCTCTGGTATATCATATTCAAAGCTCTCAGGTCCTATAATGTCTAAGCTGCTAAATCTTGTGTTATCCTGATTGTGGTTTTCCAGTCCTTGAATTGTTTCTTTCTGGCTGCTTGAAATATTTTCTGCTTGACCTGGGAACCTGATTTTAGGTGATAATATTCTTGACAGTTTTTATTTTGTGACCTCTTTCAGGAGGAGATTGGTGGATTCTTTCAAGTTCTATTTTGCCCTCTGGTTCTAGAATATCAGGGCAGTCTCCCTTGATAATTTTTTGAAAGATGATGTCTAGGCTCTTATTTGAAGTATGATTTTCATGTTGCCCAACAATTTTAAAATTGTAACTCCTGGACTGATTTTCCAAGTCTGCTGTTTTTCCAAGGAGATATTTGCAATGAGCTAATTTTTCTTTCTTTCTTTTTTAAATTGTTTCTTGAATTCTCATAGAATCACTAGCCTCCATTTCCTCAATTCTTATTTTTAAGCAATTATTTTCTTCAATGAGCTGTTGGACCTTATTTTCCATTTATCCAATTCTACTCTCAAAGGAGTTGTTTTCTTCAGTCAGTTTTTGTGCTTACTTTTCCAAGCTGTCGAGTATTTTTTCATAATTCTCCTGCATAACTCTCATTTCTTTTCCACACTTTTCTTCTACATCTTTTAATTCATTTTTAATATCTTTTTTGATCTTTTCCAAGAGGACTTACTGCACTTGAGACCAATTCATATTTCCCTTTGAGGCTTGACATATAGGCATTTCAACATTGTCCTCTTCTGAGTTTGTGTTTTGATCTTCCTTGTCATCATAGTAACTTTCTATTCTCAGAGCTCTTTCCTTTTTTACTCATTTTTCAGCCTATTTCATGATTTTCCAAGTTGAATTGTGCTCCCGGGGCATAGGGAGCACTATCCCAAGATTCTTATGCTGAAGGAGTGGGAATTGGTCACTGGCTTTCTATGATTGGGCCTCAGGTGCTTGTGGCCCACCCATTGTAGTATGGGTGGCCTCTCCTGGTCAGTCCTATTGTTTGAGTGTATAGGGACTCAAATTTGCCTTCTGTGTTGGGGCTGGAGGCTTTAATGCTGGCTTCCTTAGGTACAATTATTAGGACCTGAGTTGCTGCACTGTGTTGCAGCTAAGTGCCTCCTAATGGCTCACATGAAAACCATCTGTGCTGGGCTATGCTCCCCTTTTGAACAAGTGAAAAAGAACTTTCCCGAAGTCCTTCTAAGCTATCTTATGCTAGAAATTTTTTTTTTGTTTTTTTTTGTTTTAATGTTTTTTTGTCTCTCTAGAATGTGTTTAAATACTTGATTTAAATGTGTTTTTGAGGGACACTGGGGAGAGCTCAAGTAACTTTCTCTGCCACCTTGACTCTATCCCTCACTATTGGTATTTCTAAATGGTCTGGAAAAGTACCCAGTGACATTTAAAAAAAATGTTTTCAGATGAATCATTTATGTGGTGATCACCTAACTAACTCAATTGGAATAAAAAAATAACAGTGTGATATTGGGTATCATCAGAAATGATGTTAGATAAAAACTAAATAAATATATCATCATTCACAAACAAAATCACAATGGGAAAAAGAAATGAAGGACATTATAATTGAAGCATTTAATGCCATAAATAAAATGGAGCCCTCAAATATGGACAAAGGTAAATTTGGGACAAGTTAAAGGAAATGATAGTTCACATAATAAATAATAAACTTGTGGAACTTATTACCACAAGGGAAGGCAGAGATAAAAGGTATAAATAGAATCAAACACATGTCTAGATGAATTCATGGATGACTGAATCAAAATTATTGACTAATGAAGTTAGAATATTTGAAGGTATGTTCCCAATGCTCACATTGAAGAAGAAAGCTTATGCACTTCCATAAAGTACTTCTTGGCTCTATCAAATTCAAAATTATGAACCAGGAGGTTTGAGAGGACTAATTCAATGTAGTGCCCTTATGTTTTCTACTTTATCATCAGAAATATAACATTTTTCATAACTTATTGTAATGCTTTAGTGAACCTTCACTTCAAAATAATCTGAGTAAAATTATGAGGAAAATGTTAACACTAGTCTATTGTAGCAAATTTGAGTGAAACAAACATGAAATAACCCAGAAATACAATCCTTCTGGAAACATGAGTTATGTCTTAATGTGATAGTACATTTTATTTGTACTTGTTAAAATATTAGTTTTTACTATAAGTGTTACTTATTAACCAACTAAAAGTTAAGTAGTTAATTGAACTTCTATATGCAAGGAAAACGGAAAACAATCTGATGTATTTCTCAATTTTTTTTTTTGCTGACACTTAAAGCATAAAGGCATAATGCCAACTCAAAATTCAGACAGACTAGTGCCACTCTTAAATTGTTTTTATAGGCTCCTAGATGTAAGAGGAAACTTGGGAATTCACTTAATGCACCCCTTCTAAGCTGAAATAGTTTCCATTATGTCATGTAGAATGAAATACGTACTGAATTTAGTTTTCGGCATCACATTTTAGGGAAGAGATTGCAAACATTGAGGGGGTTACCAGAGTAACCAGGATTGGTAAGGTTCTTGACTTAATGCCTTGTAAAGTTGGGTTGAAGGAAATAGAGTATATTTACTTTGGAAAAGAAACAACTTGATTGGGGGGTGGGGGTGGGGTAGGGGAAGTTGCTAGCAGCTTTCTAGATTCCAAAGTCCTTTCCATCTCTAAAATTTTGATCCTATTATGTGAAGTATACGAAGGGTTATCAAATGGAAAACTAATTGACTAGTTCTTCTAGGCCCTAGGGGACAGATATAGGAATAATGGGAGTAAAGTATAAGAGGTAAATTTAAACTTTATTTTAGTATATATTTAACAATTAGGGATACCAACAATCAGAATAAGCTTTCATTAAAAAAGTAGATTTCCCTCTCGTTGGGGATGTTCAAGCAAAGTCTGAATGATCAATTCTGATATTTTATGGAAGGAATTCTTTTTCAAGGATGTGTTGGACTAAATGACTCCTGAGATTCCCTCCAACTCTGAGAGTCTCTGATTCAATAACAAAAGAAACTTTTAAAATATTCACCCTACCTGATTGTAGTGCTAAGTTGCTAGGTATAATAATAATAATAATAATAATAATAATAATAATAATAATAATAATAATAATAATAATGTCCCAGATAAAATACTTTGTGCTGTTTGCTAAAGAGACAAAGCCCTTTCTTCTTTGAAAACCAAGTGTATGCTAGAAAATTCATCACTGCTATCATTCTTTTCACCACTAACAAATCAACATGAAAAAGTATCCATTGATGAAAACAGCAATTTAGCAACAGGGTCATCAGTTTAGACTGAGACACTCCTACCCCTGAACTTCTTTTCTGCCTTTCATTGCTCAACTTTAGACTTTTAGCTCCTACTCCTTTAGGCTGATAAATGAAGCATACATTGAAATAGGTGATTCTTTATTACTTTGAATTATAAGTCTAATGAATCCAGTTAGCATAGAGACTTTGACTCTGATACGAGTCTAACCACATCCCATATAACTTTCTGACCTCCAAAACTAAAATAGGACATTGTAATGTAGATTACTCTTGAAAGCCAATCAGATCCCTGGACAAATTAATTGACCATCTATATAAGAGGAATGAAAATGTATAGCATATCCAATATGCCTTCTCTTCTACTCATTGTTATTAAAGGTGCTATTAAAAGATAGAAGAAAAAAGGAATGTTGCATTTTTTTTCTAATGATACCAACCCTATTTAAAAGGCAAAGCCACCATTAGTCATTTCTGTTCATTTAATATTCAATGTGTTCACTTTCCAAAGCACAAAGGTCATAAAAGAGATTAACCTTTGTTCAGGGCTTGATGGAAATAAAACAAAAATATGAACTGTCTCACATTAACATTGTTAAACTGAAGTTGCTGAAAAGAAGGATGAGGGCTTGAAAAAAATAAGCCCATATGGTTACTGACATATTCCCTCCACAGTAAAACTGCCAGCCTGTTCAGTTCAAAGATCATGTCATTTTCTAACTTGGCTTTTTACTTGTCATAATGGGAGAACGCTTTTATGCTGCTGAACAATGAGGTGACTCTGGGCTAATTAAGAGGAAGACATGGGCTGGGCAGGGCGAAACAACATTGCCTCATTACCAGTGTTAGCTGATTCCATGGGAGAAAATAAATGCCTCTTAGGAGACTGTATCCTGTCTAAAATGATCAGTCTGGGAAAAAGGACACATCTCAGTAGTCAGATGACCCTGTGAGACTGGAGGGATGAGATATCTATCTCTTTAGAGGAAAAGGAGTAATTCTGTGTATTGTAAGAAACTATACAATTTGTAATAAGGAACTCCATATTAAATAAAGTTTTTCTTCTTCCAGCCAAGCTGGGAAACAGTGAGGTACTTTCTGCTTTTTCCCCTACCAAGGCAGTGCCCAAATGACAGGATTGGGTCAAGAATAGTGGCATTCATTCAATTGTTCAGCTAGGATTTATGTGGCCACTGCTATGTGCCAGATACTATGTTACAGTGAGAGAGATCATGTAATGATGACCATTGAAGTTAAGGAATACCAAGCAGGAAATATGAAAAGTCTATTTTTCTCCTACATTTCTGTCTGGGACTGTACCTGTCCCACTTATTCTTAGAGTACAATTCCATTTTCCATGCTCATGCCCTTAATGCAATACTGGTTGTTTATAACAAGGAAGGACAATGTATTATGCAAAGTCTGTGAGGAATTTGTGTCAGACACACCTCATGATTATCATATAAATTTGATTTGAGTAGAGTAGTGAACACAAGATTGTCTTTAAGATGGTGGTTGTGGTGGGGATGGGGAGTACTTCACTGGAATAGGGACCAAAGTAAAAAATATCTGTAAGTCCCGATCAGAAGACAGAGAAATTCTACTACTTAAAGACATTGTTATTTTCAAGAAGTTGCCTGGTTTGTGTCTAAATTATTGCTTTTCTACAAATGACTGTCCCAAAGTACGAGGAAAACATTGAACTTAGCCTCTTTTACCACAAGCAAGTTAATTTCAAGCATGGCACTTTAGAAGCTTACAAGCATGGGAGAAGATGTACAATATAATTACTTGTGATTAACCTGAATTGCTTCTAAATTTAACCTCACTTTACATGAATATAAGCTAAGTAAACAGTTCAAAGGGAATTTTATCCCCCCCCCACTTTAGAGACAGGTTAGAATTGAAATAATTCCTTTCTTCTGGTCCTTTCCCTGCAGATACTTCTAAATAGAGCAGTGCAAAAATACCTAACTTCATGCTAACAAACTCATAAAATTGGGTCATTTGGTAATTAACACTGCTTATAATGCCCAAATTGGAGGACAACAAAATAACTTTTAAAATGTGTTCTTTGACTGACAAGGAGCCTCAAACTTGTGGGGGATATGAAGGAAGTCATAGACAACTACTTGATTGTGAGGTGGTTAAATCATAAAATCAAATGGGTTGTTAAGCAAGATGTTGCCTGACAGATCTGAATATCTCTTAAGGGAATAGTTTTCTTCTTTCTTTGAGCAGGATACAGAGTAATAATTTGAAGAAGGAGTACTCTTCCAAATATTCAACAACTCTTTGCTATGTTAGAAGCATTTAACCCTTTTCAAGAGCAGAAAGGGGAAAGGAAGGAAAAGGAAGGGGGAAAAAAGAAAGAAAGGGAAAGGAAGGAAGCCTCAGACTGGAAAATTATTGGATTTGGAAAGCTGGTATGATAAATAATTTGTCTATTGTTAAAAAAAGTGCTTCTCAAGGTATCCTAGAGTCCAGCAGAGCTGTGATGGGTAACTAAGTGTCAGAATGTCACAGTTGAGACACTGCAGATGTGTTTCTTGATGGCTGAACCCTGTCACGGGGAAAAGACAGATTCTGTGTAGGCAGTTATGAAATCATTTAGTTTTAAATTTAAATTCAACTGAATCATGTGAGTAAAAAGAAATAAGGGTATAGCTCTAGCCAGAGCTCCACTGAGGAGAATAGATAAGGCCTAGACATAGTTTTCCTACTTCAAAGGGAAAGAAAATCTCACTTATCTGCACTTTAAAAAAAGGCAGTCTAACCACCTGATTAAACATTTATTAAAAATAACCACGAGTCTGCATAGAACACAACCAGCATCTAAAGGTGTGTGTGGCCACATACACTAAATGAATAGTGGGAAGCATCAAAAAATAATTATCAATCTGACTTTAGTGTTAAAATAGCTCTCATGGCCTAAATGGCTGACTGGTTGTGTTTTATAATGAATTTTCCTTGAAGAAGTGATATAAGCATTAGAAGAAAGAAGAAAGAATACATAATCTCCTATTTTGGGTGAAAATCTGTATATCCTTGGAGAGTTTGGGCTGAAAACTACTAGTGGTGGAGCACTTTGTTGATATCCTGAAACCGTTTCTCATAATTTTATTTTGGTTCATTGTGCAGAGATTATTCTCTCTCTCTCTCTCTCTCTCTCTCTCTCTCTCTCTCTCTCTCTCTCTCTCTCTCTCTCTCTCTCTCCCTCTCTCTCTCTCTCTCTCTCTCTCTCTCTCTCTCTTATCTGGAGTTAGATGGGAGTGAGATAGGGGTTGGGGTATATTCCAATAAAAATTTCCTATAAAAATAATGTGTTGTAGTGAATAATATGATTGAAATGTACATAATTATAGATATAAACATATACAAATATATAAATACAAACATGCGTAGGTGTGTATATGTATATATGGACATACATATATGTATATTTGTAAACCAATGCTGGGGTTGGATGCAAAGGAGAGAAAAGAAAGAATAGAGGTTATGGAGAGGAAAGATAGGATCCTTTGGAGTCAGGAGGATCTGATCTGAATCCTGCTGCCTTAGACATCTAGTAGTGGTTTGACCTACTTGTATAAGAAACAATTTCTCATCCGTAAACACAAAACTGGAATTAAAAATAGCAACCACCACATAGGGTTGTTCTAATGACAAAAATTAATGATGTTGTTAAAGTTTTTTACAAACCTTAAAGATATACACACATATATTTAAAAGTAGGAGAGAGAGAGAGAGACAGAGAGAGAGAGAGAGAGAGAGAGAGAGAGAGAGAGAGAGAGAGAGAGAGAGAGAGAGATCAAACTAGGGTCTTGGACCAAATTTGTTTGTTTGTTTGTTTTTACATTTAAAACTATTCTCAAATTCCAGGCTAATAAAAAGCTGCATTTGGTTTGAGGGCCATAGTTTGCAGATCCTTGATACAAATGTGAATTATTATTGTTATTGTTAATTACTTATCTGCTTATGCTATATGGTTTAAGGGTCTGCAAAAATATCATCTAAAATAAGAATTCACCTAAATATAAATAGATCAGGCCTTTCTTTCTAGCAATTAGCCCATCCATTTTACTATAATTCACTGCCAAAGAGATGATTTGGGCTTAACACCAACTCCTGACCCGTGTTAAATGACTAAGTATGGTCACCACATGCTGCAGTTTAATGTGATATCTTTAGACAGAAATACTGGTAAGAGCAGATCAACTGCAACTTTGTATGGCTGGAGACCCCATTTAAGCCTGAAGAGACCTATGCAGCTTCAGGGTGGTAAGGGAAGGGAATCAGGATCATGTGAACTTGTGACCATTGCTGCTTCCAGACTTGAGCAACATCCTTGTTTCCCCCTGTTTTCTATTTTGATCAAAATATATCCTTACTCCTGCTTTCCAACTGGAAATATATTTTGGCTCTGACTCCTCAATACAGTCTCTCACATTAGTGGCTGCTCACCCCAGTCTTTTTAGGAATAGCCTATTATATATGTACCTTCTCCTCTACTTGCTCCCCCTACTCCTCCCTCCGAAGGCAGGAGACTTCTTGTTGTCCCTTTTCCTCACTCCTGCCTAGGAAGTTAACAGCTTATTCAGTGGATGATTTCCTACCTCACATGCTGCCAAGCTGGTTTCAAGCCTTGCCTTGGGGTGAGACCAGGAGGAATAGCAACATCAGGCTCTTTGTGCTCTAAACGCTAACTAAGCAGTAATAGTACTTTGGCTCTGGGGTCTTAAAGTTTAAGAGAAAACAATGTTGTTGATAGTCCAGAGAAATAATGATGTGGTATACCTCAAAGAGTACTACTCTAGGAATAAGAAATAGGCTCAAGTCCTGGTGTTATTTGTTAACTGTATGACCATGAGGGGCAAATCGCTTAACATCTCTCACAACAATTTTCCCCATATGTAAAATGGTGATTGGCGTAGCGAGGTGTTGTACTAGATAGAATTCTGGGGCTGGAGTCAGGAAGACTGATCTTCCTGAGTTCAAATCTGGCTTCAGATAATTACTAACTACAAGGCCCTGAGCAAGTCACTTATCGCTGCCTCACTTTCCTCATCTGTAAAATGAGCTGGAGAAAGAAATGGTAAACCATTCTAGTATCTTCGCTAAGAAAACTCCAAAAGGAGTCATGAAGAGAAAGATTTGCCTGAACCATATAAACAAAAATACAGGTAATAAATACATGTACAACTTCTCTCACAGAGCAGCAAAGAAAGCAGTCTGTAAATCCTCAAATACTATAATATTTGGAGTGATGATTATTTGTTTTCCTTGGAGATTTTCAAGATGTGTCAAATTGAAGAAAATAATAAATAAATTTTCATATAACTACAATTACTTCTTTCTATTTCTTTGGTTTCTTTCTTAATATTGTAACACATCAGATACTCGCCATCCTATGAAAAGTGGAGGAAGGTAGTAGCTATATTTATTGGTTCCAGGAAATTCTATATTGAGTTACATCATCTTGCTATAAATCCTTTCTGTGTGGCTCCATTATACGTGCATGATGCTGCTGAGTAGATTGATATTGTGTTTACTTTCATATATAAATGACTGTCACTACTATAATAATGATTTTTTTTTAAAAAAGAAAGCTGTGATATCGTTTCATGGAATGATTTGAATAGACATGAAAGTATTAAAGCAGCATGGCTCTGGGTGTTCCAGTGTGTGTGTGTGTGTGTGTGTGTGTGTGTGTCTGTGTGTGTCTGTGTGTGTCTGTGTGTGTCTGTGTGTGTTCCTGTGTGTGTGTGTCTGTGTGTGTGTGTAATATTACAAATATATCATTTATGATTCTTATGTATGGAATATACCTTAGTTTTTCTACTGGGACAAAAACTCTATAACTTTTACACTGATCTTTAAAACTAGAGACTATTATGGACTAGAATCTTGATTAATGAAACATCCTAATAAAACTTGTTTTATTTTCTGATTATGACAAACTCGAAGCTAACACCCATCATTAAGAATCTGTTTTCTTTGTTCAGCTCCACGTGGATGATACTTTTTTTATTTACTTTGTTAATATAATATTGATGAAAGCCATGTTTTCAGAATATATATGTTTAAAATAGACACGAGGTTTTCTATCACAATTTCTTCAGTCTATATTTCCAAACATCATGTCATCTTCTGATTGATTGACTTACTGTTTAATACAGGAGTCAACAAAAAATATTTTTGTCAAGGCATATCCTTTGCCCTACTGGATCTCTAAAATATTTATTTTTTAGCAATTCCATCAATGGCTCATTTCTCCACCTCTCATATTTCTGTTGTCTCCTTCCCATCTCAAAATAAACCCTCAGTCAAGGTGGTACTATTTGTACTCCAATGTTCGAATGGATCTATGATTTTATCAGTGTGAGTATGCTTGCCCTCTATCTGACCCATAACTGAATTCATCCTTAGATTCCTCTGAAATTTTTGGAGGCCTTCTTCTACTTGTCACAGTTCTTAGATAACTATCTATCAGTAACACTTGTCTCTTCTCATTCAATTAATATGCCTTTATTAAGCTATTAGCATCTGTCAGGCACTTTGATAAGTGCTGTATGTACAAAAACAAAATCACATACCGCAGCCTGAAGAAATTCCTTCTAATGGGTGACTAGATATAGATAACAAGATATTTGCAAAGTAGATGGAAGGTAATCTAAAGGGGGAAGGCACTTGTAGCCAAGGTGACTAAAAAAGCATCCTGCAAAACATGGGGTTTGATCTAAGTCCTGAAGGAAGCCAAAGAAACCAAGAGGTAGAAAGCAAGGTGTCAGAGTATCTGAGGCATGGGAAACAGCCATTGTGAGAAGACGGAGAGAGAAAAGGTAATGTTAAAGTTAAATTGTTAGTAGTTCAGTATGGTAGGAATTCAGGGAGAGGAGTATGCCACTTTTCATAATGTTCCATGTTGTTAAAGCGATTTCTTTTGCCATTTATTGTGCATAAGTCATCTCATCACTGGAAATATTCTGCAGATGGGTTTTATCCACCATTTGGCTCTCCATTGCCCTTTGACTAAACTTTGAGTTTGATTCTTCAAGTTCTGTAGTGTTCCAAGACTCACAACTCTACAGCTTCACTAGGACAGCATTTGTTGTCAAAAGATGTATGTGTATATGTCTATATGCAGGAAAGTATCTTGCATAGTTTTCAAACTGTAATCCATCTTCTCCCCTCTTCCTTACCTTGTATCGTGCAAATGCTTTTTTGCCACTCTCTCTTCCTTCATCCCTGTCTCATATGAGACTTGAGCTGAATCTTGAAGGAAGCCAAGGCTAACTCCTCTACCTGTTCAAGTGATCTCATTTCATCATGTATCCTTCAGTACATTAGCCAACACACATCCCTCCCTCCAGCACCCTCATTTATCACATATTTTTCATTCTAGATTGCTCTGGCAATCTCTTTAGAGTAATCATGAATCTCATTAAGTGTGTCCTATAATGTAATGGTACCTGATGATGTGATGTGTACATCATAAAATCTTCAACAAAGAGCAGTATCTCAAGGACTTAATATATAAAAGTCCCTTTCACACAGTAACTTTTTACATGGTTTTCACAAGTATCTACTAACTAGTTATATTGCTTACTCTATGTAAATAATCAGAAGGTCAATTTAACATTTGTGGTTAATTAAATCAAGGGTCATAGATTTAAAACTTGAATGTCATAAAGATAATAGCTAATAACTAAGGTTTGCAAAGCATTTTACAAATATCATCTCATTTTTATCCTCACAACAACCCTGGGAAATAGGTGCTAGTATTATCCTTGCTTAGAAATGAGGAAACTAAAAATAAAAAAACAAAACAAAAAAAAACAAAAAAGAAAAACAGAAGTTAAGTGACTGTGTTGTTAAGCAAAATTGTCTCCTTAGCATGGCTTTTGTTTCTTTTGAGTGGAAGTACTTTCAGCTGTTAAGTGTTAAGCTCCAGGCCCAGGGCCCTGTCAGGTGTGAAACCTGTGTGGGTGTGGATTGGTGACTTAGGAGGGGCAAGCTCGGGAACCAGTGGTCTCTGGTCATTGAGGTGGGGCTTGAGAAAGCCGGAAGCTCGGCTGCAAGGAGGGGTGAGCTGGGAGACAACTTCAGCGGTGGCGGCTGCGGCGGAAGGTGTGGAAGCCAGAAGCTGTGGAAGCCAGAAGCTGTGGAGGCAGGAAGCTGCGGAAGCGGGGCTTACCCGAGTGCGAGCAGGAACGTGAGGCCAGTTAACATGATTTGGCTAAATACTCTCTTGCTTTTCTGTGGCCTCCTAGTTGCCCTTGTGAAATGGGCTTTCTGGGCCTGGAGTCTTTTTGTCAAGATGTTGGAATGGGGAGGCCAGTTCAAGTTTTT
>JAQQSZ010003099.1:0-14547 GCA_028646595.1 Phalanger gymnotis
GATTTCTCATCAAGTCACTAGCTTCCACTTGCTGCAACCTAATTTTGGAAGTAGTTTTTTCTTCAGTGGTCTTTTGGACATCCTTTTCCATTTGGCTAATTCTGTCTTTCAAGGCATTCTTGTCCTCATTGGCTTTTTGGAGCTATTTTGCCATTTGAGTTAGTCTATTTTTTAAGGTGTTATTTTCTTCAGTATATTTTTCGGTATTTTTGGGTCTCCTTTAGCAAGTCATTGATTTGTTTTTCATGGTTTTCTCTCATCCTTCTCATTTCTCTTCCCAATTTTTCCTCTATTTGTCTAACTTGCTTTTCCAAATCCTTTTTGAGCTCTTCCATGGTCTGAGACCAGTTCATGTTTTTCTTGGAGGTTTTTGTTGTAGGCTCTTTGACTTTGTTGACTTCTTCTGGCTGTATGTTTTGGTCTTCTTTGTCACCAAAGAAAGATTCCAAAGTCTGAGACTAAATCTTAGTGTGTTTTCGCTGCCTGGCCATCATGTTCCCAGCCAACTTAATTGACCCTAAAGTTTTTCAGCGGGGTATGACTGCTTGTAGAGTGAAGAGTACTATGTTCCAAGCTTGGGGGATGTGCTGTTGATTTCAGAGCTCTTACAGCCAGCTTTGCCACAGCAGCACTCCTCCTTCCCCAAGAACCCCCAACCTGGACTGGAGTCAGGTCTTCAGGAGGCTCTGCACTCCTGCTCTGATCTGCCACTTAATTCCTCCAACCAGGTGGGCCTGGGGCCAGAAGCAACTGCAGCTGTAGTTCTGTAGCTGCCCCCCACTCACTGCCCCAGGGGCAATGGCCAAAGCACCAACTCCTTCCACTCCCCTCAGCTTTTCCCACTAACCTTTTCTGTTGTCTTTGGTGTTTGTGGGTTGAGAAGTAACTGCTGCAGCTCACTGATTCAGGGGGCTAGGACCTGCTCTGCCTGGCTCCTGGTCTGGTTGGTCCACGCCTACCCACACTGGGCTCTGCTCCGCTCTGCTCCACTCGCAGCACCATGCGAGAAAGACCTCACCCAGCAACCTGGATGGTTGGATCCTGGGCTGGAGCCCTGCTTCCCTCTGCTATTTTGTGGGTTCTGCTGTTCTAGAATTGGTTCAGAGCCATTTTTATAGGTTTTTGGGGGGACTTGGCAGGGAGCTCACGCTAGTCCCTGCTTTCCAGCCGCCATCTTGGCTCCGCCCCATATTATGTACTTTTTAAAAACAGACATTTGTTTTATTTGGTAACATTGGATTTTTATGCCACCAGGACGTAGCCTCCACCAAAACCCTGAAATTTTTCCTCCACTCTTCTGCTGAAGAACTTTGCCTTCACCATGAATGGCTGCTTGAAGAGTTTCTCTTTTTCTAGGACTTTATAGTACCCCAATCCCAAAGAACATCAGTGATAGGGGCAAGCCCCTCCTTGTTTTTGGCAGGATTAATCCTGGTCTGCTCATTGACCAGTGTCTACAGCTTATCAAGGTTGACAGTTGGGCAGTAGCTTTGGTTCTTCTTCAAGTGGTAATGCCTCATACCCATTTTCCCAAAGTAACCTGGATGACATTTGTCGAAGTTGATCCAGTGATGGTGCAGCCCTCTCGCATTGCTTAGGATGCTTGCAGATGCACCAGTGTCTGTGGATGACACGCCTGAGAACCTTCTGTCGCTTCCTCAGAAGAGAAGGCATATCGCAAGCCCTTGCAAAACAGAAAAGAAAGCTGCTATTATGGACTTTTTTGTAATCACTTTATGTTCCCTGGATTGTAAATATCCCACAAAGCTAGCTAAGCACCTTTAACGAACTACAAATGTTATCAAGCTAGTTGCTGCATGTCATTTCAAAGGCTATACTTCATCTCTTTTAATTTCCCTCCTTTATTTGTAAATTTAAATGTTTTAATGACACAATCTCCTTCACCAACAAGAAATTATTGCCAGTTTATCCTACTCTATCAAAAAAATGTGTAAATATTTTGGGGCTTGGACGGGATTCAAATTCCTTTCCTTTCCAAAAATAAACAATCAAAAGTGAATGTTGCAAAATTATAAAGTATGGCTCCAAAGAAAAGGGAGATGAAAAACTACTCCCATACCACTCCTTTGTAGAGGTGGGTACCCCATGGGAATGTATACAATGTATTGCAAATATTTTCAGACTTTTTCATGTATTGATTATTTTTAATTATTCTCTCTTTTTCATTTTTTTTTTGTCCTTTAAAATTTTCTGAGATGGTTTTTTGGGAAGGAGTAGAGAAAGAATGCTGGGAGAAATTATGGTGATGTAAAAGAAAATGATATCAATAAAATTTATTTTAAAAAAGATGATTTGGAGAGTGGAGGGATGGGAAGAGAGTATCACAAAAGTCAACAGTTTCTTGCAAACAGCAATTAAGAGCATCTGCTAACCCCAAACGCCTCTATTTAGATTCATCTTAAATTGACCCCATTTTGTGGAAATACAATCTTAACTAACCTAGTAACCCATCTTTTATTAGCAGAAAGTTCTCAATAAAAATGACCTGTCTCAGGCAGGTCTGTTCATATTATTTGAATCAAGGTATTCCTTAAACTAAAACAACAAAAGTACCAGTTTTTTGTTCGTTTGGGTTTTTTCTTTGGAGGGGGGAACCCAGTCTTGTGTTAGTCTTTTCCTTGCTCTATCTTACTCTGTAGTTCAAAGAGAGGTAACCAGGATGCAAACATTTCCTGTGAAGAAACATTTTATTCCATTTCAAACGCACAGGCCTTCCAGAGAGAAATACTATTCATGTTGCAGAGAGGTATTATTGTAATGTTGCGATCCTAATGGTGATTGTAAAATTTCATGGTTTTTAAAACGATACAACCCTGGAGACACGTCCTAAATGAACCCGAACAAAACGATGTTTGGAAATGAAAGGTTGCCGACATCTGTACTTTGCCCTTTGGAAAATATTGATCAGCTGCCATCAACTTTGATGTAACAGGAGAACACTGCAATTTTGACTGTATTCTGAGTAAATGCCTGCCTATTCCAAATCTTGTTTAGCTTCTAATCTTCCAAGGAACAAACTGGAAATTATCCAAGCCACAACCATAGCTTCTCACAAAAGAAACCAATCCTAAAGCCAGGCTCCTAGAAAATGTTGTCCCTTATAGATTGTCCAGCCAATCAAACCCGGGGTAGGATGCCGTTTGCAACAGCCCCCGTAGTTCCTGGGGATCTGTCCTAAGCTTGTTCATTCTGAAGGTCTACCCCTTTCATTTATCAGCTCTCTTAGGCTCTTCAAATTCACTTTGTATCAGGTACAGGTTGTGTCCTCCCAGTAGAACACAGACTCCTTGAGGGCAGGGACCTCTTTGCTTTTTGTCTTTAGCTCTCCTAGCAAAGTGCCAGGCACCTTGTGGGTGTTTACTAAAAGCTTGGTGAACTAAATTGAAAACTGTTTTGCCATTCGAAGTTTGTAAAAATGTCACCTTCGGAAAGAGAGTCACTGTTGGTTATGTAATACATGCTGAAGGAAAGAGGCACTTGGGAGATTAACATAGATGTCCTGGCCGAAGAAATGATAATAACAATAGCTAACATTTACATAGCACTTACGATGTGCCAAGCACTGTGCCAAGTGCTTTACAATTGCCTCATTTTATCCTAACAGCAGCCCTGGGAGGTAGGTGCTATTACCTTCCATTTACAGTTGTGGATACTGAGGAAAAGAGATATTAAATGACTTTTCCAGAAGGCGAAGTTTTCTACTGAGGATAGAGAAGAATGAGAGGATCCTGAGAGTAACCCATTAACGAGACCTAAGTGGAGATAAGAGCAAGGGATTAAAGTGGAGAGGACAGGATAGTGTTGAACTGGTTAACTGTAGAGTCAAGACTTCAAAAGGAGGAAAGGAAAATTACAACAGGATAGAGAGGAGTAATGTGATTAGAAACTGTGGTTAGGACAAGGAATATGTTTATGAGGAGTAAGGGAGACAGAGACCTGAAAAGATAGGAGGTTTTGCTCCATTAGAAAAATTTCAGAGTTTTGGACCATGGAAGTGGAGTTCTTATGGGTGATGGTGACATCAAGAGTATAATCATCCCTGTGTGTGGCTAGCAAAGTGATAGTATCTGTTATTGGAGCTGAGGATGTTAATGAACTGAGAGGCTAGGGTGTTTGAGCAGATATATTGAAGTTCCCAAGTTGGTTGATTGGTTGTTGTCCTTCTTGAAGAGCACCGAAAGGACATCGCTATGTTGGGGTCAAGTGTGTCTGTTTGTGGTTGATCAGACCAATAAAAGCTCAGAAGGCTCTACCACAGGTCAGCTACAAATACTCCATATGAATATTTTTTTCTTTTTTTTTGGAGGGGGGAGGCAAGGCAGTTGGGGTTAAGTGACTTGCTCAAGGAGACGCAGCTAGTAAGTGTCAAGTGTCTGAGACCACATCTGAACCTAGATCTTTCTGACTCCAGGGCCAGTGCTTTATTCACTGCACCATTTAGCTGCCCCTCCATAGGAATATTTGGAATGGAGATGCCTAAATTTATGTACCTCACATTTCTTTTTGAGTTGCTGCAATTCTGCTTTGCTCACGGAGCACAGCACCTTCATTGATGGGAGCACGCCATGCTGGTTGGTCCTAAGCCAGCATCTTGCACGTCACGCAATGGATTCTGAAGTTCTTCAGAAAGACCTTGAGAGCGTCCTTGTGTTGCTTCTTCTGACCACCATGTGAGTGCCTTCCTTGTATGAGTTCTCCATAACATAGTCTTTTAGGCAAACCTACTTTTGGTATTTGAACAACTTGGCAGTTGTGATCTCTGTAGCAGAATTTGAAAGCTTAGCAGTTCAGCACGAGAAGACCTCTCTGTCTGGTACCTTATCTCACCGGATGATCTGCAGAATCTCCGTGAGTATGAGGACAGGGGTTGGAAAGGAGAGGCAGACATGTGAGCCAGCTGCCAAACCTCTTGAGAAAGAAGAAAGAAGAAAGAAGAAAGAAGAAAGAAGAAAGAAGAAAGAAGAAAGAAGAAAGAAGAAAGAAGAAAGAATTACTTAGTTGCTGCTGGATAACCATAATCCCATTTAGCTAAGGTAATATATGTGGGACAGAAACTCAAAAGAGAAGATGTCCCTGAATGATGGGAACTTCGAGGAGGGTCCAGAAGAGGCAAGGAAAGGCATGGTGAATACTTACATTTTCTTCTAGTCTAGTGTATTGGAAAGGGTGTCCCAGGATGCAGTTTCTTCTTCTTTTTTGGGAGGAGAGAAAGCAGTGCAATTGGGGTTAAGTGACTTGCCCAAGGTCACACAGCTAGTATGTCAAGTGTCTGAGGCCAGATTTGAACCTAGGTCCTCCTGACTTCAGGGCCAGTGCTCTACCCACTGCACCGCCTAGCTGCACTGATGCGGTTTCTTCTAGAGGGGAAGGGAAAGTGGGGAGAGTCAGGTTCTAGTGAGTCCAAGACTATGGAAGGGTGTGAGACAAAGGAGCATTTGTTAACATAAGAACAGGGGCTCCAGACAGAACAATGGAAGGAGAGGACAGAGGAAGAAATAGAAGGGTAGGGCAGAGGTGAATGGGGATGAGAAATAAGGGTACACACAACTCCAGGGTATAGGGATTTTCATCCAGGCCAAGACTGCACAACCTGCAGCCAGAGGGTCACTTGCAGCACACCAAAAGATTTCAGGCAGGCCATGAAAAACAGGGGTGGGCTGGTTATGCAGGCCTTACCTAGGCAGAAATCAACCCAGGGTCACAGAAATTAAAAGAGGAGGTTACTAGCTTGCTAGATATAGGATAGGAAAGTAAGTACCCTTTGACTGAAGCTGGGTTGACAGAGGGTGATGTCAGTTCTTACTCAAGCATCAGGGTAGAAAGGAGATTTGGTAGGACATCTTGTTTCATAAATTTAGGATGTTCTAAAAGTCTTAGTGACTAAACAAAAATGCAGTTTTAAGCTTTAATAGCTTAAAACCTCACTAAGACTTTTAGAACATGCTTGGTAAATAGATCTCCAGTGGCCTGACTGTTTTAACATTCAATGCCAGTTCCTTTGCCTCAGCATGGCGGGGGACGATGCAGTCAGAAAATTCCCTGTTGTGTGGAGCATGGACAGGCTTATCCCAGAGATACTGCAGGTTTCGTTCCAGACCACTGCAATAAAGCAAATGTAACAAAGTGAATCACACAAAGTTTATGGTTTCACCATGCATACAAAAATTATGTTTATACTATGCTGTAGTCCATTAAGTGTGCAATAGTGTAATATCCAGAGAAACAATGTATATATTTTATTTTTAAAAATATTTTATTGCTAAAAAAAATGCTAACCATCATCTGAGCCTTCAGCGAGTTGTAATCTTTCTGCTAGTGAAGGGTCTTGCCCCATGTGGATGGCTGCTAACTGTTCAGGGTGGTGGTTGCTGAAAGTTGGGGTGGCTGTGGCAGTTTCTTAAAATGAGACAATAAAGTTTGCTGTATTGTCTTTCACTTGAACATTTAAGAGGCCATCGTAGGGTTATTAATTGGCCTCACTTCAATATTATTGTGTCTCAAGGAATAGGAAGGCCTAAGGAGAAAGAGAGATGGGGGAAGGGCAGGCCAGTGAAGCAGTGAGAACACACACATTTATTGACCAAGCCTGCCTTCTTACATGGGTGCATTTTGTGGCACCCCTCCAAAACTTATAATAACATCAAAGGTCATGGATCACAGATCATCATAACAGATATAATAATAATGTTAAAGTTTGAAATATTGAGAGAAGTAACATGCTGTTGGACACATGAGCACAAGCTGTAGGAAAAATGGAGCCAACTGACTTGCTCAACATCGGGTTGCAAAATACCTTCAATTTGTAAAAAAAAACCAAAACAAAAAAAAACCCCTCTATCTGTAAAGCACAATAAAGTGAAGCCCAATAAAATGAGGTATGCCTATATTGTTCCCAATAAGGTTTGGTGTCAAATGCCCTTCTCAGAGGAGGTCATGACAGTTGGAGGTCTAGGAGTTGACGTCTGGGCCTCAGAACAGGTCATGGTGAAGGTGTAAGACCCGTGGTATCCGAGGTTCTCAACCTGGGTAAATGACAAATGGCAACAAGCCTGGCATTTGGACATTGTGGGTTCTCTCACGTGATCTGACCAACCAAGGCTGAACAGGAGGCATGTCCCACGTGACAATAAAGGTCCAATTTAGAAAGGGAGGGCTGGAACACAGCTGCAGTTACTCGGGGCAGAGTAGTAGTGAACTCCAGAGCCGTCTGCACCTAGGTGAAGGAGGCCTCCGATCCCAGGTGTGTAGCTGAGCTGGACCTAAGGCATCCATTCACCAGTTCTGGGATGAATGTCCCAAGCTAGCAAATAGTAGACCACGGATTTGAATCTCAGTCTTAGCATCGACCTTAGAAATATTTCCTTAGAATAGCTAGCCCACAAAGTGAGTACAGCAGTGGCCCAGGAGTCAGAAGTTCAAATTCAGCCTTGACACTTGCTAGCTGTGTGACCTTGGGCAAGTCGCTTAACCCTAATTGCCCTGCCTTCCCCCCCCCAAAAAAAATATCTAGCCTAAACCACTCATTTTGTAGATTAGCAAACCAACCAAAGCCCAGAAGGCTAAGTGATTGTTCAAAGTAACACAGGTGGTGAGCGACCAAGGCAGGGTTGGATTCCAGGTCCTCTGACTCTGATTTCAGTGTTCTTCTGACACCAAGTCCAATGTTCCTTCTACTCTACCACCATGCTTCCTCCTAGCACCACCACCCCTCCCCCCACCTCTGTTTTCATCAGCAATGCAGGAAAACCTAGTACTCACAGGATTATAGATTCTCTCATAGGTAATATTGGAGGAAAGTGTTCAATAGTGGAAGCGCTACAAAAATGTCAGCCACTGTTATTATTACTTTGTAAGACTAGATGACTATTTCTTTTTGAAAAACTTTCTTGTTGCACATACGGTTATACCAGGGCTCTAAAAGAAAGACTCAGAAAGAGATTTAAAAGTTTAATGACACACTTAGTCTAAAGCATACAGGGAAAATTGTTGACTTAAGGTCCACAGACACCAAGACCACGACCATGTTCTGACAAGAGGAGCTGAATTCTTCTCATTCTGAAGGCTGGCACTTACATCACACCATCTTCACTTTCATGATAACGCAGTGCCAGTCACAACTGTTGCCGTTACAATTATAACCGTTCTCAGTGTTAAGATCCGGGTGACAGGACTAACCAGGCATAGGTATGAGAGTGTCACCATACAATACCAAAAACACATACAATCAGTAAGTTCTCTGGCTGCGGTCAAACGGGTGAAACTGAAGACTTTTTAAGGGAGGAAAAAAGTAGTCGGGGGAGACTCAGGTCTATAAGTGAATACATATCAATTTATTATTCAACAACTTTCTACTTTGTGGATCAAGCCCTGCTTCCATTAATTCTCCCTTCTCCGTCTGTATTCAACAGTCAGTGCCTATTTGTGAAGCTCCGACTTTCATGAAAGGCCCTGCTCCAGGTACTGCAGTTGATAACAAAATGGAAGAAAACATGGCTGCTGTTGTTGTAACTAGAAATCCCAGCATCTAACATGAATTTAGCGGGGGAGCAGAGCGGTTTAGAGTAGGCCACTCCTGACTGTGGCTGAACAGAGGTCACGGGAGCTGAGGAAGTTTAGGAACTGGAAAGCTGTGATTCGGGACAGGGAGAGCTATAAACCACACACTGAACACATGGCAGAAGAGAGCTACTGGCCTGGAGTGACAACAAACGAGCAGCAACAGCAGCGACAACACTCAGGACCTGGACAGCACCAAGTAGAAGCGGAGCTAGGTCCTGCTGCAAGAGATGGCCAAGAGGGGGCTCTGAAAGTGGCAGTGGAGAGCAACAGGGAGTATTGGAGAAGGGGCCAACATCACAGAGGATGCCAAGAGAGGGGAGGAATGGGAGAATACTGGAATGAAAGAATTTGTTAAGAACAGTGGTTCTAAAGGACCAGAGGAGGAGAGGAACTAAAGAGAGTTAGGGATGAACTGGACAGGGGCTGCTGGAGGGGGAAAGGATCTCAGAGAGGAGAAAAGTGGCCCTACTTTGAGCAGCCATGGGAGAAAAGGAGAGAACCTACAACCTTTTGCTTCAGTGTCCCCCACTCCCTCACCTTTGGGGCCTCAACCCCCCATGGGGAACAAGTCAGTAGAGGATGATGACAAGGGGTACAGATTCAGTCTCCCTACCTCAGTTGGGAGGAATGCATACCCTGAGGAAGGAAACACTGCCTGTCCCAGGGCTTTGTCAAAGAATTTGCGGTCTAAGTAGTAGGCACAGGAAAAATTTATAAATGTAATACAAAGCAGAAGCACAATAATAAAGTACTAAAAAACATATTACAGGGATTTAGATATGGAAGAAATCACAACTGACTGGGAAGAAGGTCAGGGAAGGCTTCATGAAGGTATTAGAACTGGGACCTGAAGAATGGGAAGAATTTGACAAGGTAGACACTATGCCTGGTTGTAGGGCGTGTCAGGTAAAGGGAGTAACATGAGCAGAAGTATAGGGAGTAAGAAGCACAAGGAATGCTCAGTGAACAGTGAAGCAGTTTTCTGGTGTAGTCACAAGTAGTTAAGAGATGATGGCAGTAGTCCAAGCAAGGGACAATAGGGACATGAACTGGGAGGTAGGTGGCAGTGGCAACAGAAAGAGGGTGGAGAGAGGAGATATTGTGTATACAAAATTGATAGAACCTGGCAATTGATTAGATGTGGGGAAAGAAGGAAGATGGAAGGCCAGGGAGAATGGTGGACCCATTAGTGGTCAGGAAAATTATTTGATTTGGGGTAGAAAATGAGTTTTTGATGTGGAGTTTGAAGAGCTGATGGGATGAGCTTTGGACCAGATGACAGCTATCGATGTACAAATGGGATTTAGGAGAAAGAAGAGGGTTGGAGGAAGCCAAAGATTTAAGTCATTCACATAGAAGTAATTTTTGTGAGTAGATTACGTTACCAAGGTGAGAGGGTAGCAAGAGAAAGAGGTAAAGGGGGAAACCTAAAGGAAATACCTATAGGGAGGGGAGGAGAAAGAAGAGACGAAGATCATTTTAATCTACAATTTTGTAGTTAACTTTTACAACATTTTGTACTATAATAATCTGTGCTTGTGTCTTATTCCCCCTACTAAAAAGTAAGCACTATGAAAGAAGAGACAGTGTCTTTTCTAAACTAATTTTTAATCTCCCCTAGAAGCTGGAAAAATGTTTGTGCCTGCACACAGCAGGTACAAAAAAAATTGTTGAATGAAAGAGTTAATGAATAGATGGAGAAAGTTTGGAGAACTAGTGTCACAGAAGCCAAATGAGAACAAGGTTGGTGAATAGTGTCAAATGTTGCAGAAAGCTGAAAAATTATTGAAAAGGCCTTGATAGTAAGGAGAATAGTGGTGACCTTCAAGAAAGCAATGTTGGACATAGAAAGCAGGTTGCTCAGGTTTAAGGAATTAGAGAGTGATGAGGTGGTAGAACCTTTAAATATAGTCTTACTCCTTCTTACTCTTAAATTAGCTGGCACCAAAAATCAAAGTATCTCCCTAGGAAGACGAAGCAAAGGGGAAAAGCAAAAACTCAAACAATTAAATTATGCTTCTAGTTTACATGCTAATGACATTAGAGATCAAAGCTAATGGAAGAATAGAATTTTTGGAATAATCTGTGGATTTCTTTCATTTGCATCTTGTGAATATGCCCACTTCTTCGTTGCTCATCTTTTATCTCTTGCACTAGTCTCTCTTCTCCATTTAAGTAGACGATGGCTATAACTGGAAGAGAGCTGGTGGAAAACTAAAAACAAGAGGACTTTGTAAAGCTAGCACGTTATTAATTGTTGCACTTGGAGCAGAAAGGTAAGCCTATTAAGGAAAGGGAAAGTATAAAGATATCAATTTTTAAAATCAAATTCTGTCTACATATTATGAATGTAGACTGCAAACTTTGAGGATGTGTCATATCCTCACTTTGGTTAGCTAGTCCTTCTGTTATGGAACAGCTGTGTGCATTACTTCCCACCACCTCACGATATCAGACAATAAGGTAAAGCAGAATTCTGGAGTACAGAAACTGATCTCGTTTGACACCATTCATCCCCTTGCATCAGATTTTGGGTATGTGTCTGCTGGGAAGACCCGGGAATTCTTCTGGCAGCACAACATAGAGTCTGCACGTGGGACACGTCCCCTGTCGTTTCAGCCATGGTTTAATGCACTGTAGATAAAAAAGAGACAAGTCAATCAGCAATATCCAAATACCTACTATACCGAAAAAAAAAAAAAAGCTGTTACCATTTATACCAGCGTCTCCCAAGTCTTACTTGAAAAATTTCCAACACAGCTGCCCTTTCCCATCCCCTCTCTACTGCCATTGGTCTCACCCCACTCTGTAGCCATGCCCCTCTCCCCAGTGATGACTCCTCAGGGGAAGGGAACGTAGCTGGCATCAGTGCCCTCCCACCCCGCCTAGGAAAATGTTTTCACAGTCACCATGTTTCTATTTCTCCCCTGCCTCTAACTCCCAAGGTGATCTCAAGGCCACAACATGGGAGGTTTCTCAAATCAAGTTCCCATTCCTGTTTACCACCAACTACACCAGCTAGGTGGTATAGCTGATAGAGTACTGGGTCTGGAATCAGGAAGACTTGA
The DNA here is from genome assembly GCA_028646595.1 of Phalanger gymnotis. NCBI lineage: Eukaryota > Metazoa > Chordata > Mammalia > Diprotodontia > Phalangeridae > Phalanger > Phalanger gymnotis. The sequence goes on from JAQQSZ010003099.1 coordinate 11,649, forward strand.
CTTCAAATCCAGCCTCAGACACTTGCTAGCTTTGTGACCATGGGAAAGTCACCTAACTTCTGTTTGCCTGTTTCCTCATCTGTAAAATGGGGATACAAATATCATCTACCTTTCAGGAGTGTTGTGAGGATCAAGTGAAATATTTGTGAAGTGCTTAGCACAGAGCCTGGTACATAGTAGGCTTTATATAAATGTTAGCTGTCATTAGTTATCATCACTATCCATCCATATTCATCAATTGGAAAACCTTTTAAGTATACACCATCAAAACACAGGCACGAATAACTATCTAATACATACCTCTGCCAAACTGTGTCCAAAAGATACCTCGTATACTTGTATAAAAGGAAAGAACTCAATACCTATCAACAAAAGGGGCTAATGTTTTAATTTAAAGTCCCCTTCTTGATGGATGTGCTTCAGGACTGGTGTTTTATTGGCAACTGTGACAGGTGAGGCAAATGGCTAAGAACCTTGTTTTCAGCCTTCCTGGACCTGAACTGGCTATTTGTCAAGTCATCTCAATGACTTACTGGCTATCCATCTTACCTTTGTCAACAAGAGACAGACTGAGAATGAGTCATATGTCAGAGAGGAGAGAGGAGGGGAATGGGAGGGACAAAGTAGAAAATACAGGACCATTCATTTCACCCCTAAAAGGGAAACTGAATGAATGACCTATATTCTACTCACTAAAACAATGGTAACTTATCTCCTAAGTTTTTAGTCTCTTTTAAAAATTCAAGGGGGAAGAAGAAATACTGTTCTCAGTGATCTTTCAGGATTAGGCATGCTGTGTATCTCTCTTTATAGCAGTGCAGAGATGCAAAATGTAATTCCAGTCTGTATCGTATATCTTTGAAATAGTTTTCTATGGCTAGGGCTTGAATGAGCTAGCTATTGTTCACTTCCCTGAGAAACCTTCCTCATATAAGATTATCTTTTCCTGTGTCAAATTACATCTCTGCAACAGAAGGCCCAGATCACAAATTGTATATCGATAGTGCTTGTACAGCAGCAGAGCCAAGAGTTAGATTAATCTATATAAATGCCAAGAATCCACAAAAGGCCTGCCTGCCTCACATTATTCTAACATCAAACACTCAGGTTCGAACATCTTAAAAGGCAAATACAAGAAGCCTAGACACCATGCTTAGCTGCCTCTTGTGCAGTGTAATCACCGGAGGCCATCATTAAGCTAGGGATGTGATCCTCCAGATAAAGGATAACATAGAATATTTACAGCACACCAGTAGGAAGTAGCCCCATATGCCAACTTCTGCCACTGGAATGCTTCTTCAGCATACTTACAGAGGCCTGCCTACTCTGATTCTTACTCCTGTAGTCTTCCCCACCACAGCCTTAGTTTTCTTCAGCATAAAGCATATGGGAATATGAACAGAATGGTTAATGGCTAGGACCTGAGAATAAGGAACAGGATGCTATCATCGTCAGAAAGGTTCTGAGTAGTACCCACATGGCATGGTACTATTTAGGCAATGGATATCAGAGGCATACTAATGGATAACAAGGAATAATCAAAAGGATTCTGAGAGAAGTGGCACAGCGATAGAAAGAATGTGAGCAAATCAAAGGATCTGCCTCTGATACCAATTAGCTGTGTGCTAGTGAGCAAGCCAGCTAACCTCTCTGAGGCCCAATTTCCTTATCTGTAAAGTGGAGACAATAGTAGCCCATCCACCACATGGCAGCTGTGAGGCTCAAATGAGATAATGTACATAAAGCATCCTGCAAAGCTTAGAGCTCTGCATAAATGTCTGCTGCTATTATACTTATCTGTCTCTATCTATAAGATGATTTTGGAGAGCTGAAGGCAAGTCTCTAGCCACCCACACTTTAGGAACCAAGTAAAAGCTGGCTTCCTGTGGAGTTGAGCCCAGGGAGCAGTACTTGCCACAGAGAGCCCAAAGTGATTTCACTAGTCTTGTCCAGAGCTTAATGAAAATGATGTGAGGAAATGGTATGCCAGCTGATGCTGCTGAACAGGGAATAGTCTCCTAGGAAAGGCTTTCACAGCCCTGCTGCAGGGACGTATAAAGGACAAGAGGATGACTTGAGAGTCAGTGAACATGGGGCTGTGTCTACCTGTGAAGAGACATGTAATCCTACTAAGAATAATAATGTCTCAGATCTGGAAAGGACCTCAAAAGTTATCTAACACCCCCTTCTTAAAGTGAGAATCCTCCTTGGTTCATACCTGACATGATTTTCCTGAATCCTCTTGAAGACCTTCAGTGCATGAGAACTTACCACCTCCAGAAGCACTACATTGCATTTTTGGACAATTCTAATTTTTGAAAGCTTTTTTATTTTTAAACATGTAATAATAAATCTTTCCTCTCTTACTTACATCACTGTCACATTTTTTTTCCATGGAGCAACTTAAAATTTGTCTCAGCACTTCTAAGTAAGTATTTATTTAAGTCATCTTCATGAAAGTGATAATTGAAGCCAGGGACATGGATGAGATGACAGGAGAGAATGTGGAGAGGGAGAAGAGACAAGGATCAAAGACAACCTTGAGGGATAGTGTGGTGGGTGAAATCTGAAACAACTGAGGGGCTTCTGAGTATATCGATTTATTAAGCAATACATGCCAAATGAGTAACAAACTGGAACCAGGCCTCCTCAGCTTAGCACTGGGCCCCCAATACAGGAGGAGACAGACTTTCAAGCGTTTTAAGAAAATGATTAACAGGATATAATACGGGATACAAGATTAGGTAACCTGATTTATAATTGGAGGGGGAAAAAAAGGGCTTTCCAAGTTGGGAGGGGGATGAGTGAGTTTCAAGAGTTGGGAGGGGAGATGATTCGTGAGACCTCAATATTTGGGTGGCTGAAGGGAATATACATGTGTGTATATGTATGTGTGTGT
>JAQQSZ010003100.1:0-14547 GCA_028646595.1 Phalanger gymnotis
GGGGGGGGTGCAAATGACTGGGAAATCATAGACTCATAGAATCTCAGAGGTAAAAGGGCCCCTTATAGCTTGTTCCCATGTAACCCCCTCATTTGGCAGATAAACAATCAGAGAGAAGGAAAGTGACTTGTCTGGAGTTACACTTTCTAGCTGGCTGAACAACCAGGAAATAAACCAGTTTCCAGTCTCTGAGGATGTTCTTTCTGCAGCATCACAACACCTCTTCAACAGAAACCGAAAAACTGAGATTTTAAAGGTGAGACAAATATTAAAGAAAGCTTTTGAATAATACTGAGGAAGGCCACAGGATAATGGAAACCAAAATGGAGAAGATCCTAAAGGTCATCTAGTCACCCTTATTTTATCTTCCTAATTTTCTTACACCTTACTTATCCCAATGTATGACTCTGTGATCCAGTAACCCTGGCCTCCTGGCTGTTCTTTGTATAAGAGGCTCCATTTCTGAACTCCAGGCATTTCCCCTGGCTGTGCTCTATGCCTGGAATGTTTTCCCTTCTCTGTCTCCTCCCTTCCATGGTTTTCTTCAGGTCTCAGTTAAAATCCCACTTTCTACAGGTGGGATTCCAAGCCCGCTCAATGCTAGTGCCTTCCCTCTTTTGATTATATCCAACTTATCATATCTCTATCTTGTTTGCGCCAGGTTGTTTGCACGTGGTCTTCCCCTTCAGACTGTGAGCTTCTCAAGGGAAGGGACATTCTTTTCCCATTCTTTGTATTCCCAGTGCTTAGGACAGTGCCTGGCACATAGTAGGTGCTGAATAAATGACTTACTGCAGAAGACTTGTGACTTACTCAAGGTCACAGAGGCAGTAGGTGACAGAGCCAGGATTCAAAATTTGGTCCTCTGGCTCCAAATTCTTTTGGGTTCATGGCTTGAAGCACTCTAAAGGAAGTTAGAGAACTAAGAGATAGAGCTGGTAATTGAGGCATATTTTGAAATACAGAGAAACAGAGGCCACAAGAGAAGAATTCATCTACACATCCATTCGACGAAGACTTGTTAAGCGTTGATTCTATACAGAATGCTCCTCTAGGTACTGGGGAGATAAAAGACTTAAGTTAGGTAGGTTGCTGCTAGTGTTCTCAAGTTGAGGGATGTGACACAAACACAGATTGTTATAACATAACAACATAACATAATAAGTGCCTTTGAGAGGCACAAAAGAAAGTCACAGGTAAAGAAAATGTGTTACTGATTAACAAGGTGGAGAAGAGGACAGGGAGTTCCATGGAGGATATTTGACTTATATGATGGATAAGAATTTGGCAGACTTAGAGGGGGAAGAAAGGAAGACATTTCAAGCATGGGGAATAGCATGAGCAAAAAGGCAGTAAAATACACAGATCTTTGGGTAGGCAGAGAGGCAGAAGCATCTCAATCGAACTGGGATGTAGAGTATATATAGATGAGGAAAACAGGCACGGTTAAGTGGTAAAGTGGATAGAGCACCAGCCCTGGAGTCAGGAGGACCTGAGTTCAAATCTGGCCTCAGACACTTGACTGTTATTAGCTGTGTGACCTTGGGCAAGTCATTTAACCCCAATTGTCCCCCCCAAAAAAGGTAAGGCTGAAAAGGTAGCGCAGCACTGGATTGTAGAGGGGCATGAATGTCAGATTATATAAGGGAAGAAATAAATAGGGAGGGAGGAAGATAGCCAGGTAAAAGGGATCACTTATATAGAACAATTTGCAGAACCCATAAACCCCCAAATACTTCTACTCCTGATATTCAAGATGTCATTTTTAGCATTCCTTGGGTGAAGCATTGTCATTGCCCAGGTCTCCCTCTTTAAATGCTAGACATCACAGGAGCATCGGTTTAGAGCTGGAAAGGAGTCTCAGAGGCCATCTATCCCAACCACCTCACATTACAAATGAGGTAACTGAGGGCTAGAGAGGTCAAGAGATTTGCCTGTGAAGGGCCTTTCAGAGCTCCCTAGTCCTTGGGGTGAAGATGTTTATCAGGAGGAATCAGAGAAGCCAGAGAACTCTTAGCACTCGAGGAGGGGACAGAAAGGACCCAGGCTCAGGCAGGCTCTGAAAATAAGCTTTGCTCCCTTTAAAGCTCTGTGGAGGGCTAGTTTGATAGAGAGGGCTTCAAACAAAGAAAGGAAGTTGAGATCCATTCATAGCTGAAGAGGAACTTGAGAAAGAGAGAATTAGAATTCCATCTCCCACTACCACGTCCTAGGCTGTCTCCTCCATTCCTGTAATGCTTTTTCCCCTCACCTCTGCCTTTTAGAATCCATAGCTGTTTATAAGACTCAGCTTAGCTCACCTCCTGTGGGAAGCATTTTCTGACCCCTTTACTTCTTAGTTCAATCTCTGTCCTCTTCAAATACTTTGCATATACTTACCTATTCGCATCTTTCCTCATGTCCAGGAGAATATAAATTCTGTGAAGGCAGGACTAATTTTGTATTTCATTTTTGTATCCCCAGCACCCTGGCATCAAGCTTTGCATATAATATCTGCTTAATAAGTTTTTTTTTTTAAAGAAACTAGTTGGACTAAACTATACTGCTGTGTTGGTTCTATTATGGGATTTTTGTTATTGCTAATCCTTCAGATTCTGAGAAAGCAACCCCAAATCTCATTACAGAAGAGAGAGGTGCTGCCAACCCAACTCTAATATTCTTGCAGAGTATAATGAAGTCGATAAACCAGAGAGCCCTGTAGACACAGGAAACTGGGTGTTCTTCACCTACCTGTTTGTACTACAGCCATATCATAGACTGGGCATTATCAAAACCATTGCATACTTTGAAGTAAATCCATTCCTTCCTTGGTTTCATTAACAAGTGAAGATGTCACCTCTGACTTCTTTTGGGTCTTGCCAAGTATCTCCTTCTGAAGGGCAGCCTCATTGCTGCTGAGAGTCTCACACAGCAGGGATATAGGCTTGGTTGTATAGCAAGCAGGGAAAAAAACACACATTTCAAAGCAATGATAAATTCAAAGGCATATAATACATTTGCTAGTTTTCTGTTTTAAGGAACATTTTTAATGGGTTTAGCATTCTACCATTGTTTGAAGTCAATACAATTCCATAGCTTTGGCTTGGATTTTCACATAATACAAACACTTTGTAAATCTCTCACATGGAACAGCAGGGAATTTTGTTGGCTCACTATCACGAGAAATATTTGTTCTTATGTCTAAAGTCAAGAGCTTACTCTCTCTAGAAAGATAATGGGCTTGGTGTTCCAGCAGCAGTTTTGCAGAAATATTAAAATACAACTGAAGAGACTATCAAGTGACTGTGTTTTGGTTCTGAAAAGAACAAGTTTAGCAATGGATTTTCCAGAAGGTTAAGAGATTTAAATAAGAAAAAAGCAAGATTTTGTTTGGCTACTTATGATACCTTGGCTGCTTTGCAAAGCCTTAAAGGGGATGGGGAGAAGGTTATATATGTGTCTCTGTGGGAAGTTATCATCTTTTTAAACCCCAAACAGCTAAAATCATGACACAGAACTGAAGTACAGTGTGGAACAATGGATAGAGCAATGGACTTAGAGTCAGAAAGATCTAGATTCAAATATTACCTGATATTTATTAGCTATGTGCTCTTGGGCAGGCCATTTAAATTCTTTGTGCTTCATATTCCTCATCTATAAAACAGGAGAGCTGGACTCAATTGTCATTATAGTCTCTTCTGGCTCCAAATCTATGATCCTGTGAATCAGGGCCTCACAAAATTCTTTTCAATAATTTGACTCCATAAAAATGTTTGGGAGAAATAAGACTAGAATCAGAACTAGAACCCATATTGCTGAATTTCTAATACTAAGAGTTCCTTCTATGTCACATCAAGTGTATACTACAGGCAACCTAATCATGTGAAAGAAATGGATAGGTTTTTGACAAAGATCATAATCTGTTATGGAAGTAATATAATCACAGCTATCATTTATATGGAACTTTAAGGCTTGCAAAATACTTCATAAATATTATCTCATTTTATCCTCACAACAACTCTGAGATGTAGGCGTTATTATTATTTACATTTCACAGATGAGAAAATGGAGGCAGATGGTCATAAGTGACTTCCTCAGGGTCACATAGCTAGTTAAGTGTCTGAGGCTGGATTCGAATTCAAATCTACTTGACTCTAGCCATGGTACTCTATCCACTGAGCCACATTGTGGCCTGATAGAGATTTTCATTATCTAGACTTAATTCTGGTGAAAGCTCTGCAGTTTGTCAATTCTTTACCTGCTTTGCTGACAGTTAGATCTCTCAGAAGGTAGAAGAATCAGTGAGCAGAATAGTCTCCTTTGAACATAATTCTCTCCAACCAGGAATACCTACTTATTGAAACCCAAGCAAAGAGACCATTGGGGGAAGTGACTAAGTCATCCTTGGATGACCTAATAGTCAAGGATGTAAACACTGGGCAGAGTTATACATTTGCTCCAGAGTTTAAGAAATCAGATTTCCAAAAATTATGGGGATTAGGTATATAAATCAATAGATACATCATCATATGTATATATGTATTATCGATCAACAGATTGATATATGTATATAATTATGTATATATGTGCTATATATGTGTATAGTCATATAATCTGTATATAGATTAATATATGTACATAGATCAATAGATGTATCAATTATATCAATAGACATACATATGCATATAGACACGTGTATATACTTACTTAGATTGATCAATAGACACACATATGCATATAGATGTATGTATGTAGATAAGTTAATAGGTTAATAGATTGATAGATCAACAGCTACAGATATGTATATAGACATATGTATATACATATATATCTAGATATATCTAGAGATAGATATCGATATGCATATAAACGTGCATATAGGTAAATTGATACATTACTAGATGCTTGAGAGGCAGAGAGGGTGAAAGAGAGAGAGAGAAGAGAGGAAGAGAGAGAGAGAAGGGAGGAAGAGAGAGAGAGAAGGGAGGAAGAGAGAGAGGCAAATCTATGACCTGAGGGAATATGGTTCAAGAGGGATAAAAGGCTCTCAAAAATGAGATTCTGAAAGACAAAAAAAAATTGCAAATGATGCTTATGAAGAAGAAAATGGAAAGGCTGATGAGACCAATAGGGATTCATAAAGTAACTTTTTGACAAGTTCAGTTTCAAGAGGACCCAATCAGGAACACAGCACCAAAGAAGAAAACATGAATAGTCCTATTCTGTGAGAATAAGGTCACAAAGGGTAAGATACAGAATAGGATGAGGCTTGGAAAAATAAATCCCAAAGATAACAAATATGGCTTTTCAATGTGCATTTGGAACAAGAACAAGGACAAATTGGCCAGATGCTTGAGGTGGAAGGCAGAGTGTCAATGGACAACAGAGAAAAAGTGAAATGACCTGACTCCTATTGTGCTTCCTCCTTCTCAGTAAAGATAAACGATCTTGGGCTAGAAGGAGCCAGGTGAGCATGGTTAAGAGGAAAATGAAATCCAAGACAAAGGAGGAAGGGAGTAAGAGAACACCTAGCTGCTCTAAATGATTTCAGGCATCTTGGTTCTGATAAATTCCTTCCCAATTAAGAGAGGAAGAAAAATAAAATCCCTGTTATAAACATGTATTGTAGAGCAAAACAAATTTCCATGTTGCCCATGTCTAAAAGAAATACATGTATATGCTTACATATGTATATATATATATATATATATATCCCTGGGCAACTCACTTAACCCTGTTTGCCTCAGTTTCCACATTTATAAAATGAGCTGGAGAAGAAAATGACAAACCAGTCCAGTATTTTTGCCAAGAAAACCCCAAATTGGGTCATGAAAAGTCCAAAACAACTGAAAATGATTGAACAAACACACACATGTAATACATACACACATACATATATGTGCATATGTATACATAAACACATAGTTCTTCATTTTTCTATCCAGTGGTGGGTAGCATGTTTCATCATGCTGGAATCATAGTTGGTCATTGCTTTGATCAGAGTTCCTAGATTTTTCAAAGTTGTTTGTATTTTCAATATTTTTGTTATTATATAAATTATTCTCCTGGTTATCTAATTCATTTGAGAGAAATAATCAAATTACTAAACAAATATTATCAAATGAGATTTGCAAAGCCCTTAGCACAGTGCTTGGCACCTAGAAGACTTTTTAACTAATGCTTATTCCCTGTCTCCTCTAGTTCTGCTCACTTCATTCTGCATCAGTTCATATGAATCTCCCAGTTTTCTCTGAAGCCATCCCTTTTACCATTTCTTATAGCACAGTAGTATTCCATTACATTTATATACTGTAACTTGTGCAATCATTCCTCCACTGGGTACCCCCTATGTTTCTAATATTTTGCCACAATAAAAAGAGCTGCTATAAATATTTTTGTACATAAAGACCTTTTTCCTTTTTATTTGATCACTTTGGGGTATAGACTTGGTAGTGGTATCTCTGGTTCAAAGGGTATGTATATAGAGTTTAATAGCTTTTTGGGGCATAGTTCCAAATTGCTTACTAGTTCACATTGCATTAATATACCTTTTTTTCCAACACTCCAGTATTTGTCATTTTCATTTTCTTTTTTTTGCCAATCTGCAGAGTTTGAGGTGGAATTTCAAAGTTTTAATTTGCATTTTTCTAATTATTAGTGATTTAGAGCATTTTATGTGACTATTAATAGCTTAGATTACTTCCTCTGAAAATTGCCTATTCATATCTTTTGACTGTTTATTAATTGGAAATGACTCTTTTTCTTATAGATTTGAATCAGTTCCATATGCACACATATATATATATATGCACATGTTAGAAATGAAACATTTATTCAAGAAATCTGCTGCAAAGATTTTTCCCTATCTGCTTTTCCTCTTAGCTAGGGAGCAGTTTTTGTTTAATAATGAATTCTTACCCCAATAGCTAGAATATTGGATTTTATCCTTAAATACTATGTTCATTTTTTTCTGTATATTTTCTATCTAATCTATTCCATTTAGCAACCTCTTTCTCAACCAGCACCAAATTATTTTGATAATCACTACTTTGTACTATATTTTGAGATATGATATTGCTAGTTCCCCTTTCCTTCTTACTTTTTCCTCATTATTACTCTCAAGTTTCTTGACCTTTTGTTCATGCAGATGAATTTTGTTATTATTTTCCTAGCTCTACAAAGAATTCATTGGTATTTTGATTGACATGGCACTGAATAAGTAAATTAATTTAGGTAGTATTGTCGTTTTTCTTATATTGACTCAGCCCACAAATGAACAACTATTATTTCTTCATCCATCCATCTCCACTATCTGTTGTCCCATATCTGTCCCTCCTTTTGTGGCTCAACTCCTTGGGAAGGCCACAATTTGTGCCACTACTTCCTTTCCTCTCTCTTCCTAACTCTCTACCGTCTGACTTCAAATCTCTTCATTCAATCGAAATTACTCTTTCCATGATTACCAATTATCTCTTGATTGCTAAATCTAATAGCCTTTTCTCAGTCCTCATCCTTCTCAACCTCTCTCAGGCTTTTAATACTGTCAACTACCCTCTTCTTTATTGTCTTTTCTCATTTTTCTCTCTACTGGTTCGTTCTCCTTCTGCCTGACTGACTTGTTCTCAGTTTCCTTAGTTGGATTTTCATCTAGGGCACACTGACTACATGAGACTGTTTTCCAAGACTCTGTCCCTCTCTCTGTATTGTCAGCTTCTGAAGCCTCATTTTCTAATCGACTGGCTTCTCAAAGAACCTCCAATTTAAGGAAGAGACCCAGGCAAAATATGTTTTCTTCCCTCTCCAAGCTGCATTGCTGATTCATTTCTATAGGACTTTCTCTGCCATGCCCCACACACTGAGTACTTTTCTAACCCCACCCCCTTTTCAGCTTCCCTTTATGTGTTGTTTTCCCTCATCAGAATGTAAGCTCCTTGGGGGGAGAGACTATTTTTTTTTCACCTTGTGTTTGCATTCCCAGCGCTAAGCAGAGTGTCTGGAACATAGGAAGCCCTCGATAAATGCTTGTTGGCTGATTGCCTATACTGCACTTTTTTCTGCTTCTATACAATTTCACTTGGTGATTGGATTCAATTATCATCTCTATGCAGAGGATTCTCAGATTTTTCTGTCTAAATTTAACCTCTATCCTGACCTCTAGTCTCATATCTCCAACTCCCTTTTGCATATCTTAAACTTGATGTGTCGTAGATATCTTAAATTCAAGATGAGCTCATTATTTTCTCCTGTCCCTACCCCTCTCCCAGGAATCCCCTCATCCTGACTTCGTTATTACTGTTGAAGGCACCACTATCCTGCCAGTCATCCAGGCTCACAATCCAAGTGTCTTACTCCACACCTCATTTTCTTCCATCCAATTGTTTGCCAAGTTCTGTCTTTTCTACCTTCATAACATCTCTTTCAATGTCTTCCTTTCTCTCCTCTGTGATGTGTGTCTGTATCACTTCACTCCTTGACTACTACAATAATAATCTGTTGGTCAGTGTCCCTGTGTCAAGTGTCTCCCCATTTCGTCTCATTCTCCACTCAGCTGTCAAAGTGACATTTCTAAAGCATATGCATGGCCATGTCATTCCCTCATCCAGTAAATTTCAGTAGCTCCCTATTTCCTCCAGGATCAAGCACGAGATGCGCTGTTTGGCATTCGTAATCATCCACTATTTTGGCATTCATAGCCTGCCTCCCCTTATCTCCTGCCTTTCTCATCTTCTTACTTTCCTCCATATATTCTGCTATCCACTGACGCTGGATTCCTTGCTGTTCTCCAAACAAGACATTTCCAGCTCCAGCTCAGGTGGCTGTCCACCTGCTTTGAATTCTCTCCCTTCTCATTTCTGTCCCCTAGCTTCCAATACTTCATTCAAGTCTCAAATAAAGTCACACTTTCTACAAAAAGCCTTTCCTAGTTCTTAGTGCCTTCTTTCTGAGATTATTTACAATTTATCCTATCTTGGATGTATCTTGTTTATACATAGTTATTTGCATGTGGTCTTGCCCCTTTAGACTGAGCTCCCAGGGAAGAAAAAATATTTTGTTTTATTTAATTTTATTTTGCTTTTCTTTGTATCACCAGCACTTAACACAGTGCTTAGTACACAGAAGGTGCTTAATAAGTGCTTGTTGACTTGTTCCTTGCTAAGACCTCAGCCAAAGCAGCAACATGACTGTCCATGACAACACTGAAGGATTTAGGATGAAAAATGCTATCCATCCCCAGAGAAAGAACTAATAGTGTCTGAAAACAGATTGAAGCAACTTTTTTCACTTTATTTTTCTTGAGTTTTTTGGTCTATGTTTTCTTTCACCCCATAACTATTATGGATATGTTTGGCATGACTACATATATATATATATACATATATATATATATATACATATATATATATAACCTATATGGAATTGCTTGCCTTCTCAATGAAAGGGGATAGGGAGGGAGGAAAGGAGAGAATTTGGAACTCAAAATTTTAAAAACAAATGTTAAAAATTGTGTTTACGTGCAACTAGGGAAAAATTAAATACTAAATAAATACAAGAAATGTAATCATTTGAAAAAAAAAGAATTCAGCCAAGGGCCCATAGTTCCAGAATACCATCCCTAGGTATAGGTTTCCTCTCCAGTCTATTATGAATCTGTGACCTAGAACTGGGTGATGAGCAGCAGAGATGCCAGTTGGTGCTTATTCCTTGATCCTGCACAAGGTTGGACCCTTTGGTGTGCTCCTGAGACCGCTTCTGGACTTGGTACATAGCCTGGTACAGAGTCTTCTTTGAGCTGCTGTTGTGCAATGCTCCATGAAGCACTAGCTAGACCCCCATCCCCAATGTCCGTAAACCTCTTTGTCCCCTTATGTCAACCTGGGCTGGAAAATGCATCTCTGTGATTTTTTTTTTTATTTTTAGATCAGGACTCAGGCTAGAGTATTTTTCAGATCTTTGTGGAGGAGTTATATTGGGGAGCTAGGATGCACTTCTAATTTGCCATCTTGTTTCTGACCCTTCTGGAATGTATGATTAACAGAGTGGTTTTTGATCATGAGCCAACATGGCTTTATCAAAAACAGGTTATGCTAGACTAATCTCACTTCCTTTTTAAACAAGGCTGATGGACTGCTAGATCAAAGGAATACTGAATACAAAGTTAATAGGATAAGCTCAGAAATTGGACTTGTGAAAATTGCTCCATGAGAAAACTCTCTCTACCAAGATGGGTGGGCACTTTCTCTACTCTTATCTTAGAAGGTTTCCTAGAGAACTAGGGAGTTAAAAGGCTTTCCCAGAGCTATGTAGTCAGTATGTTCCAGAGACAGAATTGAACCCAGGTCTTCTTGGCTTTGTGCTTTTATATCCTACAAAAATAATATTAGCTAGATTTCAGTAAAGCATTTGATAAAGTCATAAAACTTTGAGAATTAGAAGAAAAATGTTAATTGGATGATAATACTATAAAGGAGGTGGCTCAGTGCATAAAGCTCTGGGCCTTGAGTCAGGAAGACCTGAATTCAAATGTGGCCTCAGACACTTACTAGCTGTATGACCCTGGGTAAGTCACTTAACCCTGTAACTTAACCCTATAAAATGAGCCGGAGAAAGAAATGGCAAACCACTTCAGTATCTTTGCCAAGAAAACCTTAAATGGGGTAATAAAGACACTGACATGACTGAAAATGACTGAACAACAACTATAAGAGAGGAAAGATAATTTTTTTTTCAAATTTAACAGCATTTTTTTTTCCTGTGGTTACATGTCAAGTAAATTTTTAGCATTCCTTTTTACAAGATTTTAAGTTTCAAATTTTCTCCCTCTTTCTCCCACCCCTTTTGAAAATGGTAGGCAGTTTGACATAGTCTATACGTGTGTTATCATGTAAAAATATTTCCATATTAGTCATGGTTGTGAAAGAAAAAACAGATTAAAAAAATACAAGCAAGAATAAAGTAAATGGAAAAAGATATGCTTCAAACTGCCTTCTGAGTCCCTCAGTTCTTCATTTGGCTATGGATAGCATTTTCCTTTGTGAGTCCTTTATACTTACTTGGATCACTGCATTGCTGAGAAAAGCTGAGTCATTCACAGTTGACCACCAGACAATGTTGTCGATACCACATAACAATGTTTTTAGATCAAGGAAATTTCTTATCAATTTGTAGAGTTTTCCAATCAACTTGGTGAGCTTATTAGGTGCAGGAACTTTTTTGTTGTTGTGTTTTGTTTCGAAAGTTTCTGAGGGGGATCTCCCCATGGAGAATGTTAGCATATTTACTCATACTTTACTGATTGGATTTTAGAGATTTGGGCTGCTTCTAAGAAGAATGGCTGAATGAGACTCAGGGTGATGAGCTCTTTTTAGAAGAGCTGTCCCAATCTACCGACTATAAAAAGGAGCTAACATCCATATTCTCTACAATTTCATGCCCCCTTCTGGAGGTTAAGATGCTAAGAATCTTCAAGGTCAACAACACCCTCTGGACTCAATAATGAGAGACAGAAGAAATAATGCTGATGTCATCATGGAGGAGCGCTCCTTCTTCCACAAAGAACCCATGAGTCTGGAGGAGCTGACAGATTAAGGCCTGAAACTTAATGTAAAAATATCCTCCAAACCCCACAGTAGTTTGGCTATGGAATTTGATTTACCCTGGAAGCCAAAACCTCTTTTTTGATGAATCCACTTTATGCCTTCATCCATGGACTTGTAATGTTCTTAGCCAAAATACTGACTGGAGAAAAGGTTCCTGGGAAATTGACCTCTGTACTCCACCCCTTAAGCTCGTTAGGCAGGAGTTCAACTTCATTATGAATGATAAAGAAATTCCTACTTTCTTTATTGTGTACCACAAATGGTGCACTCTTGCTATATTATCCAGTTAAAGAATTCCAGCTGTTCAGTTCATATAATTTTTGAGAGGGGAGTCTGTATTGGGCAGATAAATATCCTACTCCTCATTACAAATTCTCCTAATATTCAATTACTCCTATCCAATAAAATTAGGGACAAGGTATTCTAAGGCTGAAGAGCACAAAATATATCAACAACATTAACAGTTCTGCAAGCCCTTATCATTTCATTCCAGGACTGTTGCAATAGCCTGCTGGTAGGTCTGCTTGCCTAAAATCTCTCCCCACTTCAGGCCATCCTTCATTCAGCCATTAAAGTGATTTTCCTAAAGCAAACATCAATCATGTCACTACCCTACTCAATAAACTCCAATGGCTTCCTATTGCCTCTGGGAGCAAATACAAAATGCTCCGTTTGGCATTCAAAGCCTTTCATGACTGAGCCTGCTCCTACTTTTCCAATCTTCTTATACTTTACTCCTCTATATATATTCTTCAATCCAGTGACACTGGCTTCCTGGCTGTTCCACAAATAAGACGTCCCGTCTCTTGACTCTGGGAATTCTCTCTGACTGTCCACCATGCCTAGAATGCTCTCCTTCTTTTCTGACTATTGACTTCTCTGGCTTCCTTTAAGTCTCAACCAAAATCTTATTTTCTACTAAAAACCTTCCCTAACCCTTCTAAGTTCCAATGATTTTCCTCTGTTAATTACTTACTATTTATCCTGCACATAGCTTGCTTTGCATATAAATATATATATATATATATATATATGTGTGTGTGTGTGTTTGCATGTTCTCTCTCCCACTAGATTGTAAGCTCCCTGAGGGCAGGGATTGTCTTTTGCCTCTTTTTGTATTCTGGGCGCTTAGCACACTGCCTGACTGCATAGTAAATACTTGACATACGTTTATTGTTTGATTAATGATGGTTATACAATTTTTTTAATAACTATAGAATTTTGTCATTTGGCAAAATGTTTTATACATATTATTTCATTTGATGATCACAACAAACCTGTAAGATAGTAACTCTTATAACTACCACTTTAGAGATGATGAAACTAAGGCTGAGAGAGATTAAGTGACTTTTCCAAGATCATACAGCTAGTATCAGAAGCAGCGTTTGAACATAGATCTTTCTGACTCCAAGTCCAGAACTCTATTCACTACACCACCTATATACTGTATACTTTAGCACATTGTGTAACTTAAGGACTTAATTATTTTTTAAACTCCAGGACAAATATTCATGATACTGAGTGTAGGGAGGTCACAGACAAAGTTTGTGAACCCAAACTTTTATATGGCAGAGAGAGGATTTTAATGCTTTAGGTAGCGTGGTTCTGGAATCTAGCCTTCTAGCCGAAGAAGGGAGATTTCCTGGGTAGCATCATGCTTCGTGTTCCATCTAGTCATTCACCTTGGCCATTGTCTTGCTATCTGACATTAAACTATAACCTCTAGAACGCTGACCTCCAGAAATGATGTCCTGGAGGATACCATCGAGCTTTGGTTCTCTCACCCTGGGGTCAAGCTGTACTCACTGAGTCCCATAGCCTACAAAATGTAGCTGGCCCCAGGCCAAGTCTGACTCCATCATTTGACTGTAATGGGTCTTCCCATGATTACTAAGAAACTAGAGACACATGGTGTAGTGAAAAGAACGCTGGATTTGGAGTCCGCAAATTTGGCACTTGATACCTGCATGACTTTGGGCAAATCTTTTTAGTCCTCAGTTTCCTCATACGTAAAATTAAGGAATTAGAGTAGATGACTGCTTAAGTCCTTTCCAACTCTAAATCTGTGATCCTATGATTTTGTTTCAATATTACCATTATTTCTGGAAAGGTTGTTCCAATTCACTTCCTTATGACTCCATTCACCACCTCTGTGATTTCTCAGGCCAAAATATGTTTTCCTGGCCTCTACTCCTCTTCATAAGTTGTTTCTCCCATTATTATCTGTGTGTGTGTGTGTGTGTGTGTATGTGTGTGTGTGTGTATATTATATATTATTCCTTGAGAACAAAAACTGTCCCAGTATTTAATAAATGGCATCCATCCATTCACCAGCTTTGGGAGTTGGTTCCTGGATAATCTCAAGTTTAAGACTTACCAAGTTTGGAAGTTCAGGGATTAAACAGAAGAGGATTTCCTGATGTAGTGTGCTCCTTGGAAAAAGAAGAGAATAGTCTTGCACAGCATTCCACTTAAAGAGCAGTCAGGAGGTTACTAAGCTCACATACTTTGGGGAAGAGATGGTTTAGTAACCCACAAAGTATACTTACCTTCTAGAGGCACAGGTCTGAACTACAGGGTATTACTACAAATCATGGTGAGATAGTGCAGAACTCTGGGAAAGAAGAATTCACCAGAATCTTTGGCGATCTCAAGTTCATTTTCTTTCTAGGGAAATCTAATGAGCTGAACACCTTATATGCTTTCTCTTCCATTCCACATTTATCTGAATATGAATTATCAGTATGATGGTTCTTGGCACACAGTAGGTACTTTTTTTAAACTTTTTTTTATTTTTTTATTTTTATTTTTTTTTACTTTTGAACATCTATTTTTTTAAAACCTTGAGTTCCAAATTCTCTCCTCTTTTCCCTTCCCATCCACCCTCCCTAAGAAGTCAAGCAATTCAACATGGGCCACATGCGTAACATTATGTATAACCCTTCCACAATACTCATGTTGTGAAAGACTA
>JAQQSZ010003101.1:0-14547 GCA_028646595.1 Phalanger gymnotis
TCTCTCTGTCTCTCTCACCCCTTCCATCTCTCCTCTCTCTGCGTCTCCCTCTCTCCTCCTTCTTTTTCTCTTCTCTGTCTGTCTCTGTCTCTCTCTTTCCCATCTCTCCAGGTTCATTGTGGTATGTATCACACCACCCAGTTGCTTCTTTTAAACAAAGTCATATCTTCATGAGAAGAACAAGGCAAAATAGCAGGGAATATTGGTTAATGTACTTCTCTACTCAGAGCCTCAGTTTTTCCAACTGTGAAAGGAAGGACAGTTGGACTGACCTTTCTAGTTCTGGCATTTGATGTCCACTAATTTCCTAACATAGTTGTCTCCTTTCTGCACTGCCTTGATTGCCCACATAGTTGCTCTGAGTAGCACTGAGCATGCTGAGAGTAGGACATGTTCTGCCAGCCTCAGATTATTTTATGCCTTTGTTAAATAACCTTTTCATGTTCTATTTAGATATGTTTTGAAGAGTTAAGTCCTAACAGTTTGAGGTTGGTTGAATATTCTTCTTTCTTCTTAGGATCTCACCTTTGACCTGGGAGATCCTGTGCGGTGGGAATTCTTGCTTTTGGGGACTGAGAAGCCTTACCTATCGCTGCTTGAATCAGAGGAAGAAGAGGATCTTGGAGAGGATGATGATGTTGAAAATATGGTAAGCAGGCATGTGTGTGTGTGCGTGTGTGTTTTATCTATGTTCATCCATATTATAATCAAATAAGAAAGTGGCTAATGGAATGTGGATTCAAGTAAGGCAAGTTTGAGCCAACATCCCTCAATTTGAGTTTAGTGAACAAAACTTTAGCTAAAGATAACTAAAGATAGAAATAACACATCCTCAGAGATGGAAGAGAGTCATTTTACTTATAGGGAAACTGAGGTCCAGAGAGGAAAAATAAAGAACTTGCCCATAATTACACAGGTAGTAAGTGGCAGCTATGGCACTAGGATCCTGAGCCTCCTTGGGACCAATCTAGGGCTCTTTTCACTATACCAAGTGAAATTTAGGGTGGATAAAACTAGGAAAGGTTGCAGATGAAGATGAACCTTTTCATACAAATATTACCTACTCTAGTCATTCCAATAGTCCTTCAGCAACCCACCTAGTAAGGATCCTTCATTGGCTAACACAGTAAGCACTTAATAAATGTTTATTGATTCCATCTAATTGTTTCATTAAAACAATACCATATAAGTTGTCATTAATCTTGCATATGTTTTAGGTCTCTCTTGGCCCTACTCTTTGTACATTTTTATGTACCATGGTCTTGTCCTTTTTTCTCTGAATAGTAAGATCCAATTACTTCTTTTCTGTGTGCCTATAGTGCTCCTTACAGGAGATCCATTAAGTGAGATTTCGTAATATTTCCAACTTCAAATAGGGTTTGAAGTCAGAGGATTTGGATTTGGAATGTCAGCTCTATAGATAGATAGATAGATAGATAGATAGATAGATAGATAGATAGATAGATAGATAGATACATGGATAGATACATACATACACACACATACACACACAGGGATATATACATACAAACATAGATAGATTACATACATACATACTTACACATATCCATATATACACACATACACATGCAGAGAGATACATAGGTACATAGACAGACAGCTAGATACATACATATGCACATATGTACATACACATATATACACAGATACACACATACATACAGAGACAGATTAGATAGATAGATAGATAGATAGATAGATAGATAGATAGATAGATAGATGAAAAGACAACCAGATCTATAGGGGCAGACAGGTAGAGAGACAAACTGATAGATACACAAAAAATTGGATAGCTAGAGAGAGCATTTATTATGTGCCTACTGTATGCCAGGTTCTGTGCTATGTATTGGGGATACGAATACAAGCCAGACAGTCCCTGCCTTTGAGGACCTTACATTCTAACGATGGAAGAAGACACATAAAAGGGAATTGAAAAACAATGAGTGGAGGTTGAGAGGAAGTTCTTCAGAGACAGGCCATGGTTGGACATGCCCAGATCTTAATCACAGACAAGTCACCTAGGTACTCTAGGTTTGAGTTTCTTCATAAAATGAGTGGGGTTGAACCAACTGATCTTTCACGCCCCTTCCCTCTAAATCTTCTGAGTGTCAAATCTACTAAAATAGTTCGATTGGGGTTTCCAATTTTAGGTCAAGGCTGCCCCCTGCTGGCTGTAAGGTGTCATACATGTCAAACCATTTATGGTCTATTGTATCTCAATGGCAAGATTGTTCACTGCATTCCAGGCCATTTGGACTTCCATGACCCTGGAAGAAAGAACAACACTGCCTCACTTAAATCCAATTCACTAGAAAGTCAGTACACATTATTGAATGACAAAGTTGATAGAGCTGGCCTTATAGACAGGAAGTCCTGGATTGAAGTACTGCAATTTCCCTACATGCCGCAGGCTCCCCATTCCATTGAAATCACAAGTCTAGAACATTCCCTCCACTCCCACCCCTTCATTTGTCACCTTGATCGGGAGGAAAACTAAGGTGGGTATGAATGGAATTACTGAAGCTCGGCCTCATGGTGGGAGACACAACTCGGGGTGAACGCCCCTGTACCGGGACCATAGATTTAGAGCTGGAAAGAACGTTAGTGATCTTCTGGACCAGCTTCCTCATTCAACAGAACAGGAAACTGAGACCTTTAAAAGTTAAGTGACTTAGGATCATAGATTGGGAACTCTAAAGATTTAGAAACTAACCCGCTCATTTTACAGATGAAGAAACTGAGGCCCAGTCAGGAACTTAATGATAACAGCTGCCATTTATCTAGTTTTTAGGGTTAATTAGCTCTTATATACTTATGGGGGTGGAGGGGGCACAACCATAAGCTGCAAGATCACAAGGGCATGGATACACATAGGGTTGGCTCCTCATGAGCTGTGACCTTGGGTAAATCATTTTACTTCCAAATGTCCTCTGAGGACCCTTCCAGAGCTAGACTTATGATCCCTCTCTGACCACTCAGTTTCTTCCTCTGTCAGATAAAAGGATTGGACTAGATCAGGGATCCTCAATATTTTTTGTGTCACAGAACCTTGGAGAGTCCACTGAAGCATATGGACCCTTCTCGGGAGCGGGGGAGGGGAGAGTGATGCTCATATCCTTGCCCTGAGGGTCTCTGTCCTCAATTGAAAAGGATCTGCTGGGTCTGACATCGCCCAGAAAGAGATCAACTATTTATCCATTTATCATGTTTTAAGACGCATTAAAATACATAGAAGTACAATGAAAACTTTATATTGAAATATAGTTATCAAAAAATTTTAAGTTCACAAACTTAAGAGCCTCTAGATTGGATGATTTGTGAGGTCCCTTCTAGCTCTGAATGCTTTGTTCCTAAGTTATTTCACCTCCCTAGCATTGAGTTTCCTCATCTGCAAGACAAGCAGGACAGACTAGATGGTTTCTAAAGTCCCTTGCCTCTCTAAATTCTCTGAGCCTAAAAAAACCCACCCAACTTGAAGGCCACTGTGGCTGAAATCACTTTATTTCTCCATAGGACAAAGAAGATGAGGGAAAGAACTTTGATATGCCCTGTTCTTGGGTGGAACAGATTAACATATCAGCAAAAGGTATTTGATTTTTCAGTGACTGGCTGGTTTTACTTCCTCAGGCAAATTCAGTTGCCTGGCCTCCAACAAGGCATCTCTGTGGTTGCTAGGGGTAATGTTGATCTGATTTCAGTCCTGTCCCCAACTCCTCCTTTAAATCCAAAAACTGTTTCCCCTCTGTGTTTACTGTACCACCAGAAGGCACTTATTCCCTTCCCATGCCTGCCCATGGAAGAAATTGATGAAAATAATTTGGTTATCTCCATCGAGAGTGATGGTCTTCTCTTTGGTTATTGCCATTGAGAATTATGGTTACATCCTTGCCCCAAATATATCTGCCACCAACTGAAAATGGTTCTGGTGGGATCTGGCATCACCCAGAAAATGGCTAGCAGGCCCCTGGGCTCTTTTCTAGAAACCCGAGCAAGCCTAGTCTCAAGTCAGAAGCTAAGTGGCAGATGCTTTTCTAAATAGGGAGTCAAGAAGAGAGAGGCATTTACTGGTCCCTGTGGCTCCATATATAGACTAGTCATTTGAGTAGGATTATGCTGAGACACCAAAGACTTTACATGGCAGCTGGGACCTGAGGAATCAGGAAGAAGGAAACTTTGTAGGTGCTAAACCATCTCTTCAGAAGTAGGAACCTTGCTAGGATGGCCCAATAAACAAGTATTAGTTAGTGATAAGCACTAGGGAGACAAAGAGAGGCAAAAGCATGGTCCCTCTCCTCAAGGAGTTCACTAAAAAAGACCAAAGTCCATATACAGGTATTAGTACATAATAAAATAAATGTCAGGTAGCCAAAGAGGAGCAGGCCCTAGTGGCTGGGGAAACCCAGAAGGGCCTCCTGCAGAAAGTGACTCTTAAGCTAAGGCTTGAAGGAAACCAGGGATTCTAAGGAAGAGATGAAGAGGGAGTGCATTCCAGGCATGAGCAATAGCCAGTGAAAGAGCAGGGAAATAAGAAATGTAGAATCCTGTTTAAAGAACAGCAAATAGGTATAGAAAGCATGAAGGAGAGTAAGGTGTGAGTATCCTGGAGAGGCAGGAAGGGACCAAACTTGGAAGAACATTAAATGCCAAGCAGAGAACTTCATATTTCATGCTAGAAGTAATATCCCCCCAGAGTTTATTGAGTAGAAGGAGTATGATATGGTCAGCTGACCATCCAAAGGGCTTAAAACTGGAGACATCAAAATCAGAGTTGGGTTTTTTTTTCCACTAGATAACAACTAAATAGAGAGCCAGTTATGGAAAAGTATGGTGTGGGGAAGGGGAGAAGGGTTGGGAAAAGGCGATAAAAGAAATTCTTGCTATCATCAAAAATACAATGAGTTAACTGCATTTCATACATAAGCACAAGAATACAGAAGGCTGAATGGCAGTAACTGAACAGAGACTCTTTGAATTCTAGGATAAAGTTGATAGCACTTTCCATGGGTTCCTCATTGACTGAACAAGATGGTGTCATCAAAGACCCTTCTTGCTCATTTTTTTCTTTTTCAACATCTGTATTCCTTTCCCAATTTTTTAACTCCTAAAATATCTTGGTCCCAGGAAGCTTGACTCTGGTCAAGGAGGGACACAGGGCTGGCCAAACTTCCCACTAAGATAAATGAAGGTATCTTGCTTTCTCCTCTACTCAGATTTTGAGACCCGCTGTCCCCAAGGAAGGAAGGTGATCCAGTACAAGCAGGCCAGACTGGAGAAGTGGACTCCATACCTGAATGGCAATGGGCTGGTGTCTCGCCTCACCATCTATGAGGACGTGGACTGTGAGGAGTGGGGATGGGGAGAGGGGAGGGGAACTGCCCACAGGCAAAGTGAGAAGCAAGGCCAAGGACAATGAGACTGTGGCTGCTTAAGCCTGTGGGGGGCAAGTAGACTCTGAAAATGCTAGGATGCAGTCAAAGAACAAGCAAGCAAGCAACTCCACAAGCATTCATTAAGCACCTACTATATGCCAGACACTGTGCTAAGCATTGGAGATACAAATAAAAGCAAGAAAAATAGTCCCTGACCTTAAGAAGCTCATTGGGGGAGAAAATATAGGTAGATAGATAGACAGACAGACAGACAGACAGACAGACAGACAGACAGACAGATAGATAGATAGATAGATAGATAGATAGATAATGTGGATGGATGGATGGATTTACAGATGGATGAATTTACAAATGGATGGATGGATAGACAGGTCTATTGATAGGGATAGATGGATGGATAGATAGATAGATAGATAGATAGATAGATAGATAGATAGATAGACAGGTAGATAGATAGATAATGTGGATAGATAGATTTAGATGGATGAATTTACAAACGGATGGATGGATAGACAGGTCTATTGATAGGGATAGATAGATAGATAGATAGATAGATAGATAGATAGATAGATAGATAGAATGGATGGATGGATGGATGGATGGATGGATGGATGGATGGATGGATTTACAGATGGGTGAATTTACAGATGGATGGCTGGATAGACAGGTCTATTGATAGGGATAGATAGATAGATAGATAGATAGATAGATAGATAGATAGATAGATAGATATACAAGTGATATTGATGAGACAGAAATGACAAGGTTTTGCAACTGATTGTCTGTGTCGACGAAGTGAGACTGAGTCCAAGATGGAGAGACGACATAGGTTACTAAAAGGATGGTGATAGTCTCAACAATAATAGAGGAGTGTGAATAGGAACAGTTTGGGAAGGGGGAGAATAAGTTTTGTTTTGGACAGGTGGTATGTCCATACAATATCCAGTTTGAGAAGTCCAAAATGTAGTTTGTGATGCAGGATAGGGTCTCAGGAGACAGTCTAGGGCTGGAAATATATATCTAGAAGTCATTTGCATAGCGATGGTAATTAAATCTATAGGAGCTGATCAGGTCACCGAGTTAGAAAGCGTGGAGAAGCAGATCCGGGTCAAAACCTCGGGGAACACCCACAGTTAGGGGACATTGGAAGATGAGCTAATAAAAGGGTTAAGAAGGAGTGGACAAACAAGTAGGAAGACAGCATTAGATCTAGAATCAAAACAGACCCAAGTCTGAATCCTGCCTTTGGCATTTATCGGCTTCGTGAATCCAAACTAGTCTTTTAACCTGTCAAAGCCTTGATTTCTTTATCTGTAAAATGGAAATAATATTAACAACAATAATACTTATTGTAGCTACCTCTTAAAGGTATTATAAGCATCAAATGAGATAATATGTGTGCTGCTTCTAAATCATATGTCATCTATCACCGTTATCCTCTCCGATCAGGTCGCAAGGCCGTGGAGGTGAAGGAGTGGTACAAGAATCGGGAAGACTTGTTAGAGATGAGACGAGTGGATAAAGTCTTGCATTTGACCACTGAATACTTCAAGCCAGGGCATTTCCTGGCCCTGCGAGGTACACAGCTCTCCTCAACCAGATCGGGACCCTTAGAAGCTCAAGGTTCATAGGTCATCCTCAAAGGTCATCCCATTTCTTTAAAATGTCCCTAACCTTAAGGGTCCAAGGATCCTCAAACATGCAGATGGAGACCCAGTGAGAGAGACAAAGATAAAGAAAAGTGGAATATTTATAGGATTTTTAGAGATGGAGGGGAGCTTAGTTATCATCTATTCCAACTTCCATGTTATTACAAATGGGTAAACTGAGACCTAGAGAGAAGTCAAGTCATACAAATATTAATTGGCAGAGCTGGGATTCAAACCCAGAGCTCCCAACTCCAAATCCTGTGCCTTCTCATCATTTTATTGATCAAAGAGCACTTCCCCCTGACATCTCAAGTACTTGGCCTCTATTCCCAAAAATACATCCTAAGAATTGGACCAAGAGTAGGGTGTGGCAAGTATAAACATTACCAAGCTAAGTCTAATTAGCAAGCATTTATTAAGCAATCCTAAGCACCAGGCCCTATGCTAAGTGCTGGGAATGCCAATGTTAGCAGAAATACTCTCTCTGTTCTCTGAGAGTTTATATTCTGATGAGGAAAGAGAATACATGAGGGGAAACTGAAAAGGGAAGAAAGTGAAAAGGTGCCTGGCTGGTAAAGAAAGTGCAGAAAGCCAGTGGTGAAGCATGAAGAGGAAGGAAGAGGGCTCACTCACTCCCAGGGCTGGGTTTTATGGGCTTGAGTGATGAGTAAAGAGGTGGAAACCTAGAATCATGGAATCTCCAAGAGGTCATTTAATGCAAACTCCACCCCCATTCAGGAAGCCCCTCAAGAATATGGGGAAGGGGAGGGGATTGGAACCCATCAGGCCTCTTTGCTTGAACACTTGCAGTGACAGGGAGCTCAATGGTTTTTGACACATTGTTAGACAGCCTTCATTATTAGGAATTCTTTCTTATATCTTCCTCTTGGTGTATTCTCCACATTGGTGCCACTTCCACTCTTTGGAGATAGCCAGAATAAATCTAATGTAATCCCTCTTCCAAATGGCATCCTCTGGGTATATGAAGATAGCAAAAAAAGAGCCTCCTCTAAGAATTTTCTTCTATGGATGTTAGCCTGATCCCAGATCATAGCACAATGCAAAGAGCATAGGATCTGACACCTGAAGACTTGATTTCAAACCCCAGCTCTGCTTCTTACCTACCTTCATGACCTTGGGCAAGTCCTCTCTCTAGGACTCAGTTTCTTCATTTGTTGAACTAGATGCTCACTCTGGTCTCTTCCAACTCTAAAATCCTATGATCTTAGTTCCTTGTATGACAAAGTCTCAAGTCCCTTGTCATCTCAGTAGATTTCCTCTAAATATGATCCAGTTTGTTAATATCCCTCCTAAAATGCATTTTCCAGCACTGGATATGGCATTCTAAATGTGGTCAAACCAAGACAGAAGAGTGGGACTTCCCATCCAGACATTAAATTCTCCATTAATTTGTTGTTGTTGTTGTTGTTGTTGGGTCATTTCAGTCATGTCTGACTGTTTGTGACCCCATTTTGGGGTTTTCTTGGCAAAGATACCAGACTGGTTTGCCATTTCCTACTCCAGCTCATTTTTTACAGATGAGGAAACTGAGGCAAACAAGGTTAAGTGACTTGCCTAGGGTCACACAGCTAGTAAGTATCAGGCTGGATTTGAACTTATGAAGTTGAGTCTTCCTGATTCCAAGCCCAGTACTCTGTCCATTGTCCACCTAGCTGCCCACTCTCCATTAACACATATACTCTATTATATATATTATTTATAGCATAAAATATATACTCCATTAATGTAACCTGATATCTCATTAGCTCTTTTGACTGCTGCCACATTGCACTGCTTATTCATTTTGAACTTGCTGTCTACTAAAACTCCCAGGTCTTTTCACTTTGAACTGCTAAGACAGGTCTTGTCTATTCTATAGTCTCATATTAGCCTCAAGAATCTCTATCATGACCTGAGAAGGAGGAGTTCTTTTCCCGACCCACGAGCCAGATCTAATCCTGGGGGCCCGACCTAGCAATTCCATTGCTGAGAAGACACAGGAGACTGTGTGTTCCTGCCATATCGCTTTGCTACTTTGGCCTCACCTGGCCTGACCTGGTGATATAACTCGTATCTAAGTATCTCCAAACATGGGGAACACGGTCCCCATCTCTCATATAGGCATTAATGCATATTAGATGTAGGACAGTATTTATTTCACTCTATTGAAAATGCACAATATACAAAGGACACAGAAATAACACAGAACCGATACAGAAACACA
This sequence comes from Phalanger gymnotis, assembly GCA_028646595.1. Classification (NCBI taxonomy): domain Eukaryota; kingdom Metazoa; phylum Chordata; class Mammalia; order Diprotodontia; family Phalangeridae; genus Phalanger; species Phalanger gymnotis. The sequence continues at coordinate 9,285 of JAQQSZ010003101.1, forward strand.
TATAGGACTCAAATAGCCCGTTAGACTCCATTTGAAAGGTAAACACTCTTTGGAGGATGCTAAACAAAAAAGTCCTCTTGCCACTGACTGTGCTGCTTTGCAACTCATAGCAATGGCAAGATGAGGTAGCAAGGTGTGAGTAACAAGGTCACAGCCACCATGACATGGCTCTAGTCATCCAACCGTGGGGGCCATGTTACCAATCCTCTTCCTTCTCCTCAGTTGTAGAAACTTCTCCCTCTAGAAGAACAGTACTCAAGCTTCTGAACTCAGGATTTCTCCAACTTGGGGTTATTTACAAGACCACTCCTCAAATCTCCCCTTCCTCTCTACAGGAGTTTGGAGCTCACAAAATTGTCCATGAACCACCTCCTTGCTCAAAACAGCCTAGACAAGTTTACCTCTGCCATGTATTTTTGCTACAAGTCCTCATTAACTGCCCCGGGGTAGGGAGTGTGAGGATGAGGAGGAGAGTAACTCCTTACTGTTCCTCCCTATTCCACTCTCCCTCCTCCTCCACCTTTAGCTGCATTCCACAAGACTATGCCACAGGTACTGCAAAGAGTGAGTCTTGGAAAGGGCACTGCCAATTCATTTTATATAGAACCAAAAAGGAGGTATGGCTCTTCTATATGAGTCTACCCCCTTGACTCCCATCTGTCAATCATATGGGAAGCAGCCCCAGTTCCTGGGGACCAAATAGAAGAGTCCCCTGTGTTCTCTCAGCAAGCATCAATGAAACAGGGCTATCCTCCATGGGGAGGTGCCCCTCAGATGCCTCCAAGCAAAGGACCATGCCTTATAATTTCATCAAGTGGGTCAGCAGGATCCTTGATCAGGCCCCTTTCCATGTCTGTAACCCCCAATCTCTTAATTCTGAGGTTAGTGCCTAACCCATGCAGATTGGGGTGTCTCCCTCTATCTTTAAAGACCTGCCAGGTATCTGAGTTCTGAATCTGATGCAATTGATCACTCAGAGACCAAGGTGGAAACAAGCAATTCATTTGATAATAATGTATTCAAATCCTTCCTCTTACCACCACCCCCAACAAGAAGTTTCCAGGGGAGTTAAAAAGCTCTAGAATATAAAAAACATAAAAACCACCAGCAATAAGGTTAAAAACTGTCAGCAACAAAGTTCCCTGTAATCTTAGAAGCTCTCTGCCAAAGTTCAAAAACCTGCCTTGATGCTCTTCCAGTGTGGTGGGTCACAGCTGGGCCCCAGATCAATCCCTGGGGGAGGGGGGCAAAGTTAACCCAAACAGTCCCAGGTTTGCGCCAGAACTTTATTATTGTCCACAGTCCCATTTGTGGTGTGGGACTTTGAAGGGAGTTAACTCAGCCCTCCCCAGGTCCACCTGGCCCACAGAACGAGGTCTTCCAAGCAAAGGTCCTAGGAGGATGGGAACCATTACCTGGGCAAGAAGGCCGCTGACAGTGACTATGGCATATCTCACTCCCACCTTCTAGTGCACATCTACAAGAACATGATACCAGAGACAGACCGCACGATGGAATTCTACCATACAGCCAGAGTGGATGGCCTTGTGAAGAGATCTGAGACCTCTCAATCAATGACTGAGTACTATGAGGGGAGGCCAGATTTTCTTGCCTACCGACATGTTGAGTATGGTGTCCGGACCAAGAAATTTAGCATCAACACTGCGGATTCAAACCCTCGGCCCATGGTGGTAGGAGCTTCCTTTAGGCCTGTAGCATGCTGCTGTCCCTTCCCTTTGAGCCTATCGCATTGTTAATTATGATAAGGATAATGATGATCATTACAATGATCATTATATTGATAATATTAGCACAGTGTAGTATGGTAGAGGGTGTTGGAAGATCTGAGCTGGAATCTTGGTTCTGCATCATACCAGCATTCTTGGGCAAAAAGTCAACCTTTCTGAGCCTTGGTTTCCTCATCTGCCAAAAATGCTTACATTAACCACATGAGATTCTAGATTTAGGGATCTTAAAGGGACCTTAAAAGTTGTCAAGTTCAACCTCCATTTTAAGGATGAGAAAATCAAGACCCAAAGAGGGAAGGTGGTTTGCCCAATGTGACATAGCTAGTACATAACAGCCCTCCAACTCGAGATCTATCTCTCTGTCCGTTATTCCACCCTTCTTTCATTTACTCCTATTGTATGTCTCTCATTGGTCATTGGACAAGAATATCATATTGGCATATTGAAGCAGCTAGGGTGCACCATAGTGCATAGAGCTCTAGGCCCGGAGTTAGGAAGACCTGAGTTCAAATGTGGCCTCAGACACTTACTAGCTGTGTGACCCTGGGCAAGTCATTTAACCATGTCGCCCTCAGTTTCCTCATCTGTAAAATGAGTTGAAGAAGGGAATGGAAAAACCACTCCAATATCTTTGCTAAGAATATCCCAAATGGGGTCATGAAGAGTCGGAGATGACTGAAACTGAGTAACAATATTAAACTAACGTTAATATAGTTAGTCTGAAAATTGTGCTTACTCTCCATTTCCTTTTCTGCTACTTTGCTCCCATCATTGCAGAAGTCAAAGAGGGCCACACGAGATTGGGGAGCCACCATTTCATAGTCGTTCATTGTTTCATGGTCTACCATGGCCAAATAGCATTACCAAGTGACTAGCCTCCAGGTGATGAATGATGCTTTTTCTTGGATGGTCCTTGGAAAGTAGACTGCATAGAGCTATAGTGATGAAGGTGCTTTATAAGACGCTGTAGACATGAAAGTGAGTGTAATTGTCAATATTATTATTAATAATAATAGGAGCTATAATTTATATAGCACTTTAAGGTTTGCAAAGTGCTTTAAAATATCTTTTTATCCTCACAATAGCTCTGGGAACAGAGTGCTAATCGTTATCATCAATGTTAAATGTAAATTAAAATATGGCTCCTGACTCCACCACTTCACTTTGTCAGGCACTCACAAGCAGACAGATTTAAGGGACTACGGTGATCTGGGCAAGGATTAGGATTTTCTACCACCACCTGCCACTCTGACCCCTCAAACTACAATGGCCCAAGCCATCTCTTGTTCAGTCATTCCAGTTGTGTCCAACTCTTTGGGGTTTTCTTGGCAAAGATACTGGAGTGGTTTGACATTTCCTTCTTCAGCTGGTACTTACCTTGACACAATCAATTTCTTGTCTCCGCCTTTGACAAATGAAGAGGATAGAAGAAAAAAATGGGAGTGAGAAAAAAGTCAAGGAAGAATAAAAGCAATGTGGCTTTTAAATAGCTGATTAGATTTTGACACTCCTTCTACTAAAGGGATCCCAGATCCTCATCCCTGAATCCTTCCTTGTCCCACAAACCCCAGCTCTCTTCCTCCAAGCATCATCCCAAACATGTTGGAGGGATGCAGAGAAATCAGCAACAATTGCTCTGGCTACTGTCCTTTCCATGATTTCCTACCTTGCAGTTTCTTCCCCTAGAAAATCATAGAGCGATTCAATCGAAACCTTGCAAAGCTGGCAGATGATGATGTAGCTGAGCGCATATTTGTGGTCTCAGATGAGCGGATTCAACTTCGGTACCACTGCAGGACTGATTACATCACTACCTCAAAGCGGGAATTCCAAAAAAGGAATGATGTGGACAACAAAGGAAACAAGATCGTCATGACTCCAGACATGTGTATTTCCTATGAGGTAGGGAAACAGGCAGACAGATAGATGGGTAGACAGTCAGAAGACAGGTGAGCAGACAGGCAGACAGATAGATAGGTAGACAGTCAGAAGACAGGTGAGCAGACAGGGAGACAGATAGGTAGACAGCCAGAAGACGGGTAAGCAGACAGGCAGACAGATAGATAGGTAGACAGACAGAAGACGGGTGAGCAGACAGGCAGACAGATAGACAGGTAGACAGTCAGAAGACAGGTGAGCAGACAGGCAGACAGATAGACAGGTAGACAGTCAGAAGACAAGTGAGCAGACAGGCAGACAGATAGACAGGTAGACAGCCAGAAGACAGGTGAGCAGACAGGCAGACAGATAGATAGGTAGACAGCCAGAAGACAGGTGAGCAGACAGGCAGACAGATAGATAGGTAGACAGTCAGAAGACAGGTGAGCAGACAGGCAGACAGATAGGTAGACAGTCAGAAGACAGGTGAGCAGACAGGCAGACAGATAGATAGGTAGACAGTCAGAAGACAGGTGAGCAGACAGGCAGACAGATAGGTAGACAGCCAGAAGACAGGTAAGCAGACAGGCAGACAGATAGATAGGCAGACAGTCAGAAGACGGGTAAGCAGACAGGCAGACAGATAGATAGGCAGACAGACAGAAGACAGGTAAGCAGACAGGCAGACAGATAGATAGGTAGACAGACAGGTAGGCAGGCAGGCAAGAGGATCATAGCCTCCTTCTCTGGTGATTCTGTCTGGGCTAGCTCTCAAGTCTAAACAGAATCCTGAAGTTCAGACCTGACCACCTCCTTCTGCCTTCTTTTTGGGGATGAGAGGAGGAAAGATATGCCCTTTTTCTCTTGCAGAGTAAAGCCCTTCAAAATCACACCTATGAAATAACATATTCACAATTCCTCAACCTCTTGTCCTGTTCCTTTTCTTGAGGAGCTCAAGGATTGTAACCTAGATGATCTCACCCACCTTAGTTTTAACCCAGCAAGAGACCACTTAGATAAGCCAGCCAGTCACCTCCACCTTAATGGCATGCATTGTAATAGCGAGAGCTAGGGAGGAAAGGGATGGTGGCAGTACAGTGGCATCTGCCTCCCTTAAGTTCATCCAAGGCATGCCTTGCTGGTGGTGTTACCATCTATGACCTCAGCAATGAGGATGGGCATGGGACATGAAGACACCAAGGTACAGAGAGGTGGGGACTTAACTCAGAGCATATTCTAGGAGGAGCAGAGCTAGAATCTTGGTATCTCTCTCATCACTACCACTGGGATTCCAGGTAGAACCCCGGGAACACACCAAGAAGCTGCTATTCCAATATGAGATGATGATGGACTTAAAGAATGAAGAGAGGATATCCAAACACCAAGTGTGGGAGTCTGAAATGGAGGTAATGGTCCCCTATCCAGAAGGTGGTGAGGTGGCATTGGGGCTTATGAGGTCACATACTCAAAGAGCCTCAAGATGTTAGGGCTAGAATATGTGTGCCAGTAAGGCAAAATGGGCTTAGTTTAATGGGTGTGCTTAAGGAGTTTGGCTTTTGTTTATGGTGAAAGTACTTTCACCTGTTAAACGCTAAGCCCCAGGCCCAAAGCCCTATCAGGTGTGAAACCCCTGCGGG
>JAQQSZ010003102.1:0-14546 GCA_028646595.1 Phalanger gymnotis
TCTTTCTCTCTCCCTTTTTTCTCCCTTCCTTCTTCCCTCTCTCCCTCTTCCTCTCTCTCTTTCTCCCTCTCTTCTCCTCCCTTTCTCTGTCTCTCTGTCTCTCTCTGTCTCTGTCTCGGTCTCTCTCAGGCTCTCTCTCTCTCTCTGTCTCTGTCTGTCTCTCTCTTCTCTCTCTCTCTCTCTCTCTCTCTCTCTCTCTCTCTCTCTCTCTCTCTTTCTCTCTCTCTGTCTCTCTCTCTCTCTCTCTCATTCTGTGATAACTCCCTCTCTTTATACAAATTCCTTAAGGTTTGACCAAGTCTCTCACAGAACAGCTTTGATTGGTTCCAGAAGGTGTACAGACTCTGCTCACAACTAGATTCTGTTTGATCTATACAGTGAAGAAGTGTTTTCACCTAACAAAAGTCATTTCTTTTGAGTGAGTGGGATAATTTTCCTGGTTCTAAGGCTGCCTCAGTATGACCTAGGCCAATTTCCTCTCAGTCTAAACAGCCAGGAAGGCAACAAACAAACATTTTTAAGTATTTATTACATGCCCAGAGTTGAAGACAATGATTCAAATGCGTTCTGACCACAGTGGAGGGCTCAACCTATGGAGGACCATAGTACAGCAGGGCTCGATTAGCTTTTTCGTTCTCAACACCATGCTTCTCAAAGTAACTTCAGAATGAATGAGCTGTTTGGGCGGCCTTTTGATGGTATTGGTTCTATGGAACAACCAGAACTTTTTTGGGAACAAACTAGCTACAGTTCCTCCACCTTGTACTTGGCCAGGGGCTATTTTATTTGTGTCTTTGTATCCTTAGTGGATAGCACAGAGCCTGGCACATAAGAGGCACTTAATAAATGCTTGTTAATTGAACGATTGATGGATTGAAGGTGATTTGTGAACCCATGTATGATTTTTCATTAAGCCATATTAAATTTCATCTTATTAGATCTGGCCCAACATTGTAGACCAGGGCTGTCCAACCTTAGGTTTTATTGAAACAATAGAAAATGTATTTTGTTTGCCATTTTAGTGAGACCTCTGTGGTAATTCGGCTTTGTTTACTAAAGCATTTATATAAATTTATATGCTCGTAGGCGGGCCGCATTTGGCCTGTGAGCCGCATTTTGGACAGCCCTGCTCTAGACTGTCAAGATCTTTTGGGATCCTGACTCTGTTATCCAAGGGGTTGGCAATCCATTTCAGCTTTGTGTCATCTGCAAATTTGATGAGCATACTACTTACGCCATTGGGGGCCACTACTACAAGGCCTTTGGTGGCCACTTCTACAAGGCTGCTGGTGGCCACTACTACCAGGCCATTGGTGGCCACTGCTACCAGGCCGTTGGTGGCCACTGCTACCGGCTGTTGGTGGCCACTGCTGCCTGGCCGTTGGTGGCCACTGCTACAAAGCCATTGGCAAAATTGTTAAAAAGCATTTCACCGAAAGTTAGTCTTCTACTCCATCTGACATTGATCTAGACTTGTTAGGTTTGGCCTTTCAACCAATTTGAAATTGTTCTATCACTTGGCTTACATATCTCCATTTTGTCCACAAAGATAGCATGCTAAATATGCATTGCTAAAAATTCAAGTAATAATAATAGATGACATTTATATAGCACCTACTATGTGCAAGGCACTGTAATGAGCACTTTACAATAATTATCTCATTTGATCCTTACAAACAACCCTGGGAGGTAAGTGCTCTTATTATCCCCACTTTACAGATGGGAAAACTGAGGCAAACAGAGGTTAAGTGACTTGACCCTAGTCATATAACTAAGAAGTAGATGAGGCTGGATTTGAACCGAGGTCTTCGGACTCCAGGCCCGGCTGTAGCACTCTATCCGCTGAGCCACCTAGCTGCCCTTAGATTAGGTAAATTATATCTATAACATTTCCTGATCTACTCACTTAGTAAAACTGTCATAAGAAGGAAATGAGGTGAATCTGTTATAATCTATTCCCAATAAAGCCTGAAAAGTCTTTTGTGACTGCTGCTTCCTTTTCTAGAGTTTTACTAGCCATCCCTTTAATAATCTGATCTAGACTTTTTCCTTTATGAAGTGCTCTCAAGGGACAGGGCCAAAGGAGAAAATTGAATAAAAGGGGGACAGGATAGGATGGAGGGAAATACAGTTAGTCTTTCCCAACGTGACTATTATGGAAGCATATTGCATAACGACACACGTATAACCTATATTGAATTGCTTGCCTTCTGAAGGAGGATGGGTGGGGAGGGAAGAAGGGAGAGAATTTGGAACTCAAAGTTCTAAAACAAATGTTAAAAATTGTTTTTACATGCAACATATACAGGCAATGGGTATAGAAATCTATCTGGCCCTACAAGGAAGTAAGGGGAAAGGGGATGGAGGAGGAGTGGGGTCATAGAAGGGAGGGCAGACTGGGGAAAGGGGCAATCAGAATGAAACATTTAGGGGCACCTAGGTGGCGCAGTGAGTGGAGTCAGGAGGACTTGAGTTCAAATCCGGCTGTGGACACTTGACACACTGTGTGCCCTTGGACAAGTCACTTAACCCTAATTGCCCTGCCTTCCCCCTCCAAAAAAAAAGCAAAACAGAATGAAGCATTTTCTGTTCTCTCCCACCTGGATGGAAGTGATGAGCTTGAGAAGGCCATAGCAAACCACTCTAGTATCTTTGCCAAGAAAACCCCAAACGGGATCGTGGAGAGACAGACATGACTGAAATGCCTTCTTTTCCTGATCTCACACCACTGCCCGCTCCTCATTTATTATATTTGAATTTGTATCTTATCATCTCTATTATGTTATACACAACTGGAAGGCAGGGCTTGCCTCACTGTTAATCCCTGTGGTTTCCCTAGTACCTTGCTCTATGAGAGGCCGGCATGGTATAGTTGACAGAGGATTGGATTTTCATTCAATGTAGCTGAGTCTGTGACATAGTTCTCCTGCTTACTAGCTGTGTGACCTTGAGAAAGCCAATTTCCTGCTCTGAGCCTCTGTTTCCTCGTCTGTAAAATGGATTCCTCGTGACTACCTAACTTCCCAGGATCGTTGTGAGGATCAAAGCATTATGCTGGCTGGTAGGGGGAGCTGTGAAGATGAATAAGACATAGTCCCTACCCTCCTAAAAGCTTACAGTCTAGTGGAGGTGGGAGATGATGGATAGAGGAAAATTTGGTTGGTTTCTTTTTTCCACTTGATTCTCCCATGTTCCTTCCAGTTTTTAACTATGGATCTTCATAAAGGAGCCTGTGGCATAGTGTTGAATAAGGCAATAGTGTTGGATGAGGTTGGAAGGGCAAGAGAGGGAAACACACAGGAATCTTTGACTGGACGGAACATCCCAGAGGTCATTTAGCCCATCGGCACTTATCAACCCATGTGAGACAGAAGGTGTCTTTACACTTCTCCAGAGCCCCCCCCCCCCATAAGCCTGCGAACAACCAGGGGCACTTGTGGAAAGGAGTCAAGGCCAGTGGGGAGTAGGGAAACACAGGGCCTGGGGAGTTGTTGATGCATCTTGGTAGGGAAATGCATTCCAGACAAATGCAATGCAATGCAAACTGCAGTCAAATGATTACCTGCTCCTTCTGGGTCAATCAACAGTGAAGCTATTCCAGAGGACAAAGGGCTTTAAGAGGACTTCACCTTTATCAGCGACGGAAGAAATCTTCAGGAGGAATCCTCCCCTCCCAGCTACTCTTTGCCACCAACACAGCGGCTTTCTCCTCCTGGAAAATCCCTCTGAGAGCCCACTCTCCCATTGGCGAGGCCCTCCCAGACCCTTCATTTTGGGGAGGGGCCCAGGCCAGTCTGGCATCCCCCTCCTGCTTTTGCTTGTGACTCTGTGGACTTTGACTCTGAGCCCTGAGCCCAGACCTTATTCCTCCCCTCCTCCCCTTTCAGCTCTGTTTTGGAGCCATTTGGACCCATTCAAAAGTAAGCTCCTTGAGGGTATGACGGTCTTTTTGCTTGCCTGGGTATCCTCAGCCCTTAGCCCAGAGCCTGGCCCATATTAAGGGCTTAATAAACATTTGCCGACTTCCTGAACGTAAAAACACACATGCACATGTGTGTGGGCATTGGTGTGGGCATTTCATTAAGACTTCATTGCCCACAATGATGAGAGAGCATTAAGAGAGAGAGAGAGAGACAGACAGACAGACAGACAGAGACAGAGGAGACAGAGAGACAGACAGAGACAGAGAGTGAGAGACAGAGAGAGATGGAGAGACAGAGAGAGAGACAAAGAGAGACAGAGTGAGAGACAAAGGGAGACAGAGAGAGAGATTCTTTGCACCATGTTTCCCAAAGAACTGTGCCCTATGACATCACTAGGCAAAGCCTTTGATTGATGGAGAGCAGCTATCTGGGGGACGTTTAAAAAGTCAGCAGCTCGAGCCCGGGGGCAAGCCAACCTGGGAATTGAGTGCCTTAACATGGGGAGCCTTTCCTTCCACACAGCTGGGAGGGGAGGCCCTAGTGGAACTCTGGCATCTGGGGCCAGGAGTTAGGGCTGGCCTGTGATACTGTGGAGCTAAGGTCAAAGGTGCTGGCTGGGTTCCAGTCTACTGGAAAAGTCTCAGGGCAGCAGTCCAAATGGCCGATGACAACAGCACATGCTTTAGGCCTTTACCGCCAGGACCTGGAGGTCCAGAGTCACTATCTGCCCAATGTGCTGGGCCTCAGAGGGATTAAATGGGAATTCCATTATAATCACTTGTAGCAGCAACTCAGCTTTCTTTTCTCCACTATTTTACAGGAGACAAAATGGAGGCTTGAGAAGAGAAGTGACTTCCATGTGGCCTCAAAGCTACTAAGTGTCTAAAAGACCACTGGGCCTGAACATGGGACAAGCCGGCCTTGAGGTGTGGCTTGATCAGTCACTAGTAGGAAGCAGGACTTTGGCTCAGTTCTTTCCAATTTCTGGCTCTGTTTTACCATCGGTAAAATGCAGGGTTAGGACAGATGACCTCTAAGGTCCTAGCTTGTTCATGCATTCTATGGTTTTATATTTTATAAGGGTATATGTTGACGACAACACAAGGATATGTTACACGTGTTTGTATGCATATATACAGACATGCATACATATATTAATGTGTGCATATATACATATGTGATATATACATGTATACACATATATCACATACCTAGGTGTCACACACTATCCATAAAACAGACCTATGGACCCCTCTCTCTAGCACACGTACATATGTAACAACATACACACATATCACATACCTAAGTGTCACACAGTATCTATGACATGGACCTATAGACCCTCTTTCCAGCACACATACACACATACATATATAGCCACGGACACATGTATTATACACATGGACATGTGAACTGCTCCTCCTAATGCACACATACAGTCCCTGTGCATACACACTCACACATATGCACATTCATTGTGAGTTCAGACTGGTGGATCTTTCCAGAACACGCATGCTTTGCATATATACACAGACTTTGCAGACACCCAGTAGAAGCCAGGGGTGACTCAGCTCCTTCCCAGCAGCTGGGGGCTGGTGTTTGGGTTATTTCAGGCTTTGGGGGGTTCCTTTTTAGCCCTTGCAGTTGGTGTCTCTGATATAGAGAAGTCTGTCCTTCCCCCAGACAGGGAGGGAGGCTCACGGCCCTTGTGTCCCCAGAGCAGGAACTGCCAGTAGTGACAGGCCAGAAATGGTGGGGGGAAGGGGGAAGCAGATGTGTGCTGATCAAAGCAGTGTTCCCACCCCAGAATAGGTCCCCTCTTGTCTGCCGCCATAGCAATCAAAATAAACACCTCCACAGAGATGCTCTGACCAAGGCAGGGAAGCAGTCTAGAGGAGAGGTCCCTTCCCCAGCTCTGGTACTTCATGTTTGATGTTCTGTGTTCTAAGGCCCCTTCCAGCTCTGCCATTCTCTGTTCTAAGAGCCCTCTCAGCTCTGACAGTCTCTGTTCTAAGGCTTCTCCCAGCTCTGACATCCCCTGTTCTAAGGTCCTTCCCAGCTCTGACATTCCCTGTTCTAAGGGCCATCCCAGCTCAAACATTCTGTGTTCTGAGGTCATTAGTCCAACTTCCTCATTTTCCAGATGAGAAACCTGAGACCCAGAGAAGTTAAGTGACATGCTTAAGGTCACCTGTAAGGTCAATTTAGAGTTGAAAGGGAGCGCAAATGCCACGTAGTCCCACACCCTCAATTTCCAGTGGTGGGAGTGGAAAACCAGAGATCTTGGTCAATCAACAAGCATTAAGTGCCTAATATATGACCCAGACAAAGCTAGTCACCCCAAAATACAGACAACATAGTAACAGTGTCAAGGACTCACTTCATCTGTTCCTCTTCCAAAGTTCCTTTGGGCCCAAACTCTTGGACACCCGTTGTATCCTTCCACCTCACAGCTACCAAGCTCCTCCCCTCCCCTTATTTATAAGCGCCCCAAATCCCATCTTTTCCAGGAAGTCCTCCAGTATTAACCCACCATTCAATCAACAAACATCTCCTTAGCACCCTCTCTGTGCCAGGCATGAAACTAGGTATTGGGGGGGACAAAGACAAAATCAAAACAATCCCTTACATTCTAACAGGAGAGACGATGTGCATGTATGAATCCTGGATGGTATTTACTAGCTGTGTGACCTTGGGTAAATCAGTTTACCTCTTCCTAAGACAACCACAGACAAGGGGTTCTGGTCTCATGAGCAGAACCTGAAGGGAGTCATTCATGCCACACGAAGGATTGGCCAAAGCATAGCATCTGATGCCACTCTTGAGTAGTTAGCATAAAGGTGAATCCGAAACCGGGTTCCAAAGTGGTGCTCCTCAACAACAGTGGACTAACACCATCACTTCTGTTTCAGATGAGCCATAGTGGCCTGTTTCATAATCACAAGCATTGTTGGACTCTTGGTACCACTGTTTGGCCAAACACTGGCTGTGCCTACCATTATATCAAATAGGACTCATACAGAGTTGGTGGGGGCAGGGAGAAAGGAATAAACGCCTACTATACGCCAGGCGGTGTGGTAAGCTCTTTCCAAATATTATCTCAACTCAGAGAGGTGGGTGCTATTATTATCTTCATTTGACAGTTGAGGAAACTGAGGCAGACTTGGCCAGGGTCAGGCAGCTAGTATGTGTCTGAGGCTAGATTTGAACTCTGGTTTTCTTGACTCTAGGTCCAGCGCTCTATCCACCTAGCCGCCTCAAAATCTGAAATTTGGTCTTCAATCCTACGCTACGTGAGTTGACAACAATAAAAAAGGCCAAGAAGAAGAGACTGGTGACGATTAAAAAGAAGAAAACACCTTCACTTGAACTGAAAGCTATTTAAACAAGCCTTTCACATGAAATATTTTCAAAATATGCTCGTTTTATGGAACGATTTTTCAGTGGATGTTTATTTTTTCTTTTCAAAAAGATCTTGTTTTAGGGGTGTGGCCTATACTCAAGGTCAGCCAATATTTGGACCATAACTCTGTTTCCTGTGATTGCTTACAAGGGCCACAGTTACTGGCAGCTGGCCCTGAGTTTCCTCAATGTGACAGCCTCTACTAAAAGCCACGGAGCATGGCCAGCCTCTTTCCTTGCTTCCACAGTGGCCACTGTTGCTGGGACCACATGGGCCGGAGCCCATTTTGAAAGGTTGCATGCAGTGCCGTTCTCTTGCAACACCAAAGCCCACCCTAGTCCACATGACAAGTTCACTTACCTATGTCCTTCTGTTCCTCCTTTTCTGTCATGAAACACTGAAAACAAAACGAGGAGAGAAATTAAATTCACTTCCTGTGCTCCTAACCAGAGATTTCTCAGAATGCAAGGCTTATGGACATTCTGAGCAGTAGGAGGCTCTATTGTAAGGAAGGAACTGGTGTTAGTTTACTGGCCATGTGGACAGCATGTAAGGACTATTATATACAGAGCCCAGAAAACCTAGGTTCAAGTCCCATCTCTAGATGCATGACCCTGGGAAACTCATTTACCCTCTCACTGCCCCAGAACCTTTCTAAAACTATATGTTGCAAGACAGGGGCCAATCAGCATTGGAAGAGGGTATTTTCTCACAGAGAGTTCCCTATACCAACAAAATTGCAGGTCCAGACCAAAAAAAAAATCCATGGCATAGAATTGATCATCTTGGAAAGAGATATAGGTCATCATGCCCATACAACTGCCTTCAGCCTAGAAAGCAGTTGATACTAATAATAGCTCACATTTCTATAGTGTTTCAAGATTTACCAAGACCTTCCTTCACAATAGCTTTGTGGGGAGACTGGAGCTTAGGGAGCTTTGGGGACTTGTCCATGGTCATGCAGAGGCAGGATTTGAACCAACGTCTTCTGATTCCAAGCACAGTGTTCTTCCACTGAGCCAGGCTACCCCTGTAGGGTATGTTCATCCATAGCATTTCTCAGAATGACAGTACTCCAGCCCCATTATTAGAATCATAAACTCTGAAAGCTCTGGGAGACCTTAGAAATCTTTCCGGCCAACCACTCCATTTTACCGAGAACAGAAGGAAATAGAGGCCCAGTTCCCAATTCTGATACGTCTCAGGCCTCATTATCTGGAGTCTGCTACTCTAAGAGAATACTTGGTTAAGTTGATTTTTTTCCAAGAAACATATTTTGTCAATTTTTTTTGACATCGACTACGTTTGCCAACGGATCCCTCCCAGAGAACAGCCATTTCACTTTTGTTTGACTCTTTGTGACCCCGTGGACCATAAAACGGCATTGCTACCCATGGAGTTTTCTTAGCAAAGATACCGGAGTGATGTGCCATTTCCTTCTCCAGTGCATTAAGGCAAAGAGAGGTTAAGTGATTTGCTCAAGGTCACACAGCTAGGAAGCTTCTTCTGAGACTGGATTTGAACTCAGGTCCTCCTGACTGCAAGCCCAGTGTTTGAGTCTATGATAAGGGGGCAAGACTACAAAGGATTTGGGTGGGACCAGAGAGGGGAGAACCAATCAGGAGAGGGGAAGGGACCAGCTGACAGAACTGTCCCTAGAAAGGGCAACAAAAGATGTGGCCAAGCTTGGCCCCAAAGGTGAGAAAGTCAACCTTCCTTTCTTTCTTGTAGAGGTGATGTGCTAACAAAGTGTGTCCATATAGTAAATCCACTGTTGAAGAGGTTGTTTAAAAAAACAGACTGCAATAAACAATGAACATCAAGGAAGAAAGAAAGAAAAAAAGAAAGAAAAAAAGAAAGAAAGAAAAGAGAGAGAAAGAAAGAAAAGAGAGAGAAAGAAAAGAGAGAGAAAGATAGAAAGAAAAAAGACAGAAAGAAAGACAGAAAGACAGAAAGACAGAAAGACAGAAAGACAGAAAGACAGAAAGACAGAAAGAAAGAAAGAAAGAAAGAAAGAAAGAAAGAAAGAAAGGAAGGAAGGAAGGAAGGAAGGAAGGAAGGAAGGAAGGAAGGAAGGAAGGAAGGAAGGAAGGAAGGAAGGAAGGAAGGAAGGAAAGAAGAAAGGAAGGAAGGAAGGAAGGAAGAAAAGAAGGAAGGAAGGGAAAGGAAAAAAGAAGGAAAAAGAAAGAAAGAGAGAGAAAGGAAGAGAGAAAGAAAAGAAGCAAGGAAGGAAGAAAGGAAGAAATGAAGAAGAAAGGAAGGAAGGAAGGAAGAAAGGAAAAAGAAAGGAAAAAAAGAAGAAAAAAATGAGAGAGAAAAAAAGGGAGAAAGAAAAGAAGTGAGGAAGGAAGGAAGCAAAGAAGGAAAGAAGGAAGGAAGGAAGGAAGGAAGAAAGAAAAAGAAAGAAGGAAAGAAAGAAAAGAAAAAAAGAAAGATGAAAGAAAGAAAGAAAGAAAGAAAGAAAGAAAGAAAGAAAGAAAGAAAGAAAGAAAGAAAGAAAGGAAGGGCGGGCAGCTAGGTGGCACAATGAGTAGAGCACCTGCCTTGGAGTCAGGAGAACCTGAGTTCAAATTTGACCTCAAACACTTGACACACTTACTAGCTGTGTGACCTTGGGCAAGTCACTCAACCCCAATTGCCCTGCCTTCCCCTCTCCAAAAAAAAAAAAAAAGGAAAGAAAGGAAGGAAGGAAGGAAGGAAGGAAGGAAGGAAGGAAGGAAGGAAGGAAGGAAGGAAGGAAGGAAGGAAGGAAGGAAGAAAGGAAGGAAGGAAGAGAAAGAAAGAAAAAGAAAGAAAGCAAAATTACGGCAGAATAAATCATAAACAGAAGAAGAAATAAAAGTGTTGGTGTGAAAGGAAGGCCATGGAATGAGTGCTGATTTTGGTGCCAGAGGGCCTAGGTTTGAGGCCTGTTTCTGCTAAGATGAAGCTTTGTGACTTCGGTTAGGGTGTGGGCCTCAGTTTCTTTCTATGTAAAATGATGACCAAGAGACCCTCTAGCTCTAAGTTCCACGCCCCTCCCAGTCTCCCACTTCTGCAAGGAAGAAAGAGAAGCCCACTTTCTCGTCTCTTCCCTGGGGCTGAGCTTGGTCACATAGCTGTACTTTCTAGGGAAAGCTCCCCTGTCATCTGGGAAAGAGCAGCTCTCAGGGAGGTGACATAGGAATCAGTGTAAGATCTTCAGTGGGAGTTGCTATTCCCAACTGTCCTGTCTAAGGCCCTGGTCACCTGAGCATCTTAGAGTCACAGAGCCAAAAGAGGGCACCTTGGCCAACCTCATCATTTTACAGATGGGGAGACTGAGTTCCAGGGAGGGCGGGAGTGACTTGCTTTGCCCACAATCACCACAATATCATAAATGTAGAGTCAGATGACATCTCAGAGGCCATCTAGTCTATTTTACAGACATCCCTGTTATTTTACAGATGAGGAAACTGAGGCACAGAAAGGCTCTAAAAGGAATCTCAGAAGCTATCTAGTACAGCCCCTTCATTTTACAGAGGAGAAAGCTAAGGCCCAAAGTGACTTATTCAAGGCAACCAGGTACTAAGTTTCCAAGGTAAGATTTGAACCCAGGTGACTCACCCTCCTGCTACCTCAAAGTCACCAGAATGATTATGAAGCTAGCTACCAGCTCCCAAACAGACATGGTGGATAGACTCTGGGGCTGCTATGGAACAGGCCTGGTTCCTGGGAAACAGGGCAGTGTGGGGCATGTGGCCCTTTGCCTGGATGAATGAAATTTGTTTGTCGAAGAATGAGCGATCATTTCAGGGTTGGAAACATAGGTGGGAGACAGGGGAAAGCAGGAGAGAGTCAGGGAAAAACAAGGACAACTTACTCCCAAGAGAAAAGATTCCAGGAGGCAGAGAAGGGTCATGAGATCACACACACACACACACACACACACACACACACACGGACATACATATACACATACAATACACAGTCACACACACAGACATGGTCATACACACACAGACACATGGTCACACACACACAGTCACACACACAGACACACGGTCACACCCACAGACACATGGTCATACACACAGACACATGGTCAAATACATAGATACATGGTTACACACACACATACACACATGGTCATACACACACAGTCACACACACAGGGCCACAGAGACATGGTCACACCCACAGACACACGGTCATACACACAGACACATGGTCAAATACACAGACAAACAGTCACACACACAGGGCCACAAGTACACAGACACACAGTCACACACACACAGTCACACATTTAGAGCTTGAAGGAACCTCAGACACCGGCTAATTCATCTCCTTCATTTTACAGATGAAGAAACTGAGGTCTGCAGAGGTGAAATGACTTTCCAAGGTCATACATAGGGTCACAGATCTAGATGGAAGGGACCTTAGCAGCTATCATCTAGTCTACCGTCCCCCCTCCTCATTTTCCAGAAGAGGAAACTGAGTCCCCGTGAAGTAAAGTGACTTGCCCAAGGTCACGCAGACAGCAATTTAGGTAGAAAAGGCTTTGCTGACTCAGGCTACACTGTAGAGGTCACCAGTGCCCTAGGTGGGGCATCCTCTTGGCTCCAGCATGGTGGAGGTAGAGTGTGCAACACTGAGTCTGAGAGGAGTTCTTCAGGTACCCAGGGAAGGCCGAGAGCTTTCAGCCCAGATGGGCTCATTCCCAGCTTCCTTCCCTACCCCAGTGCCACAGGGCCCAGGCTTGGGGCCATGGTCACAAGACCACATTCTTCACATTCCACAGGCTCTGGCCACCAGCCCACCTCCCCCAGCCTTAATATGCAGCATCACAGAGAAATCTTTATTTCCAACCATAGGGTTGCTTTTCCCTGCCTCCCCCAGGCCCCATCGGCCTCCTGCCAGCCAGCGCAGGCCAGGTCTAGTGTGGGGAGAGGTCTCTGGACTCACTGTGACCCCACGGAGCTACTTCTTTGGGCCCTTTAGTCCCTCCCTGGCTGACCAGGAGTGCAATATACGTGTGTAGGTGTGTGAGTGTTTGGGGAATCCCCAGGGCTCTCCATCATCTTCTCCCCTATGCCAGCCTCTCTTCACTTCCCCATCACCCAAGTGTCCCAGGGTGGAAGCCTCAGGATCATATCTGATGCTTCCCTCTCCCTTGGCCCCTTTGGACACCGTCCCATCGAGTGGTTCTGGAACAGCTCTGGTTTTGTCTCCTCCTGTCCATTCATTTGGCCCCCGCCCTAATTCAGACTCTTATACCTCTCACCTGGTAGCCTCCTATGTGGTTTCCCTGCTTTGGTATCTGAGTTCATCCTTCACAGCAATGCCAGAATAGCCTTCTTAATGGGGCACTGGCATAAAGGCAAATAGCATTGGATCTGGAGACAAAGGACCTGGGTCTCCCACTTGTGCTTCTTACTGTCTATGTGACCTTGGGAGAGTCACTTCTGTAGAGGAATCAACATATTTGTCCTAGGCACACAGCTAAACAACCAGTGATTTTGTTACTAACAGGTATGCATTATTAAGGTAGGAACATAGAACCAAGGCTTTACATGTTCCTTTTGTTCTTGCTCAAAGTTTATTTGCATACCACTCAAGCAGCATTATGGGAGCTGAGGGGAGCCTCTTTGTACTAGCCCTCATACACTTCCTGTGGGATTTTGTTGAGCAGAATACCTAAAGTGGGTTTTGGGGATATAGACTGACGATCAGGAATTTAGAAGGAATTTTCTAACCCCAAGTCAGATAGTTGGCTGGAGCCAGGGGCCTTGAGTCAACAGCAGCGGGGGAAAATAGTACAAAGATGGAAAGGAATAAGCATTTACATAGTGCCTACTATGTGCTAAGTGCTTTACAAATATCATCTCATTTGATCTTTACAACAACCTGCAAGGCAGGTGCTGTTATTATCCGTGTTTTACAGCTAAGGAAACCAAAACAGAGGTAAAGTGACTTGCCCAGGTTCACACAGCTGGTAAGTGTCTGAGGTCAGATTTGAACTCAGTTCTTCCTGAATCCAGGCCCTATGATCTATCCACTGTACTAGCTTTGAGGCGCTAGCTGCCTCAAAGAACAGGTTTAAGTTTACCATGGGAGTTTGTGTTGTTTTTTTTTTTCTAGTTGCCTGTTGTACACTAAAATACTTTTAGTTCTACCCCTGCCAGGGAGAGGTTTACTAGCCATTACATCCCAGCAGATGGTAGCAGAGAGAAATTCAGCATTCATGAGACTAGTAGGGTGACCAAGCCCTACAGAGATGTCACAACACCCCAGAGAGAATAGTGTGATGACACCAACAAAGGATGCTTTGAGAGAATAGTAGAAAACAATATAATAATATCATCAGAGGACATCAACAATACTGCATCATTAGAGATATGAGTAGTCCCAACCATGCATATTTCTGGGCAACATATGTCCCTATATGTGTGTGCCCTTCATGCATGTACTTTGGTCACATGTGTGACTAGAAAGTGCGCCCCTTCACATTTCCCTTCTACAGTTTAGGCCTACAGCTCCTCTTACTTGGAACATTACAATATCCTCCTAGCTGGCCTCCCTGCATCCAATCTCCCCCAACTCCAATACATCCTCCACACAGTTGCCAAAATGATTTTTCTAGTTGGAGTCTGAACATGTCACCCCCTACTCAATATACTCCAGTGGTTCCCTCTCACCTCCAGGCTCAACTGTAAAGTCTTTTGCTTGGTATTTAAGGTTCTTCTCAACCTGGCTCCTTCCTACCTTTCCAGTCTTTATTCACACCAGTCTCTACCACATACTCTGCAGTGTAGCCATAATAGCTTACTCGCTATTCCTCACACATGACACTCCATCTCCCACGTCCATCCTTTCGCTTTGGCTATACCCCATGCTTGGAACGCTCTTCCTCCCCACCTCTGCCTTTTAGAATCTCAAATTTGAAAGTCAATTCAAATGTCGCTTTCTGCAAGAGGTCCTTCCTGATCTCCTCCTCGGAGTTTACCTTCCCTTGCCACTCTGTGTATCTCATATATGCCAATGTAAGGTATGTGTCGTCTGTCCCGTTAGAATGTAAACTCCTTAAGGGCAGAGACAGTTTGAAGGTTTCTTTGCATCTCTAGTCCCCAGCACAATGCCTTCCTCATAGAAAGCACTAGGTAGGAAGGAAGGGGAAGGGGAAGGAGAGGGAGAAGTGAGACAGGAAGGGGGAGGGAGAGAGGAAGGGGAGGAGAAGGAGAAGGGGAGGGGAAGGAGAA
>JAQQSZ010003103.1:0-14546 GCA_028646595.1 Phalanger gymnotis
GGGGTTCAAAAAATAATAACTTAAAATTTCGTAGGATTTTAAAGTTTGCCAAGAGTTTCAGGTCTCGTTTAGGTCTCCACAACTCTGCGAGGTAGGTACTGAAAGCGTTGTTATCCCTACAGCTGAGGAAACCAAGGCATAGAGTTCCATATTCACACAACTGGTAAAGGTCAGAGGCTGGATTTAAACCCAAGTTTTCCTGAACCTATGTCCTTCACTCTACACACGGCATTAGATAACTAATAAGTGCTGGAGGTGGGAGTGGAACTCCAAATTCAGTGTTTCCAATTCCTTCACAAACTCCAACTTAGTGTGGAGAGCTAGCACATGTGCCCAGTTTCTAGTGAATGCCCCTGCTTCTCTCCCCGCAAGTTCAGATTGCATCTGAAACAATTCCCGTTTTGAAGGAACTGTCCAAGACCCCTTCTAAGAGTGGGGAGAGGAGAAACACAACTTCTACTGCCTCACCCATTGAATATCACCCTCTTGATCATTCAGCAGCTTGAGCTCTAAGGAGGAGAAGAAGAGAGTAGAGGATAGAATAGTCCACAGGATAAAGAAATAAAGCGCTTTGGTAGCCATACACAACTGCAGGAAACACTTTTCTATACCCAAAGATCCTTACCCATAAGGCAGTCTTCACTTGCCTCTACTGGGTGGCTTTGAAAATAACTGGTGGGCAGATATCATTGATATGTTGGTTGTTTCTTTCTCCCTTTTCTTTTGTAACCTTTGTTACAAAGGATGGTTCTTTTAGCAAGTGAAGAAAAAGGGATTTATTAGGAAATAAGAGTGATAAAAACAACAACAACAAAGCATATGATTTCATTACTATAGGGAATTCCCAGATAAGGTAACTCCCTCTACAAATATAAGTTTCAGAGGAGGTGCTGACTTACAAATCTTGGTTCAGTTTTCCAGAACACGATGGGTTAAGCATCTTGTCTAAGGAGACAAAGCTAGAATAGTATGTGTCAGAAACAGGACTTGAAACCAGGTCTTCCTGGCTCCAAGGTGCTCTCTCTGCTCTCTTTCCATACTATGCTGTCTCCAAAGACATGACTGAAGATTTTTAAAAAGAAAGAAAAATCGATGACAGTGGCAGGAAAACATATGGAATCACTTGTATACTTGAACATTGCTCAACATCCATGTCATCATTAACCTCAGGTTCTCACCATCTAAAATTCTATATGCACAAAGCTTGATTCTTGGATTTGAATTCAACTAAAATACGCACACACCATTTTCATTTCATCTCATGTGACTGGAACTAAGACTTTTCATTTCAACAGAAATCATTTCAATCTCCTGTGCTTATAAATGAAATGTGAAAAAGGGAGGCAAATCTGGCACAGAAGAATAGTTTAGTTCCTTTTTAGAGATAAGACAAGATGTCAAGAGAGAAAATGTTCATGTTGAATTCAAGACCAGGCCTGAGCTAACATTCCTGGAACCTGAGGGTTATTCATCTCACAAAGCCAAATTACCTTTACTTTTTGTCACCCTTAGGATGAAACATGACAGCTGTTGATCTCCTTGAGTGTTTTTAGCACTTTGAGGGTAATGATCTGTGGAGTGTGATACTCAATGGAGTAAGAAAGGCAGACATTTCAGAAAGACAGATAGTGGATGTTATTGAAAAGAGAATGATATCCTTATTGATGGCACCCTCAGGTGGCTCATTAGTAATATTATTCACCTGCTTCCCCTAAGTTGGGGAAAAAATGTTAAGGAGGAAAAACAGTAGTAGGATTAAGGGTGGGAATGCAGGTCAATTTACAAAAAGTAGTTTCTCTTCAAAGAGGATTTTAAGTGATATTCTTTGAACACAGGCATTCTAAAGCAGATATATTTCAATAGCTTGTAAACATGAAGAATTTATGGTTGGCTTTCATGTCCTTTTAAAAGTCATTCACCATCAAAGTAGACACAGTGTGATTAGAAACAGCCATTGGAAGAACATTAAAAACAGGTCTGTGATTTTTATGGGAAAGCCAAGGCAAAGTGTTTCTCACTTTCCCCCTCTTCCAAACCCCCAATGTTAAACATTCCAAAGAAATAATATGTGTGTAACAACTTGGTTTCATTTCCTGGATTAGAACATTAGACATCACCATCTCTCAGAGTTTTACTACTCTCAAGATCTATAATTAGAAATTAGTGTCAATAATCTCCACTTATTCACACAAAACCTCCTCTTCAGCCTTATTGTGACCTTCCATTTCTTTGTTCCACCCCTATTTTCCCTGTCCATGCTTTCAGTTGCCTCCATATCTGCCCTTAAGCCTATTGTCAACCAGTTAAATGGTTCATTACACGCATTATCTCCCTGATTCTCCCTCATTCCCAACCTGTGAATCATCAGTCTTAAGGAACCCCTATCATAAATTTCTCTGGCTGGTTTAATTCATAGCTATTTAATATTGTTGAAGGAAATCTCTTATCTACACTGTCTTTATCTACTAATACTTCATTACAGAACCTCAGCTGGGACAATAAATATTTGGTCAGTCAATAAACGTTTATTTAGTGCCTATAATGTGGCAGACTGTGTTAAGCATTAGGGATACAAAGAAAAGCAAAAATCGTCCCTGTCCCCAAGGAGATTACATTCTAATGGTGGAAACAATGTGTAAATAACTAGTACAAGTGAGATTTCAGTGGAAAGTAAGCTGAAGCGAGAAAGCATAAACAGGTGGAAGAATAGAGAGGCTCCTCCAAGAAGGTGGGATTAAGTGTTCAGTAAAGTTAGGAAGGCTAAAAGGTGGAGTGAGAAGGGAGAGTATTTGTGTGTGGACAGCCAATGCAAAGACAGAGATGTGGGAAATGAAGTATCATATACATATGGAGATAGAAACTGGAGTATCACATGGAAGGAACATCAAATAGGTCAGTGAAGCCAAATCCTAAAATATGTGGAAGAGAGTTAAATAGAAAACGACTGAAAATATTGAAAGAATCAGATTATTTTTTAAAAATTAAATGATTAAGCAAGGATTATATATTTGTTCCTAGAGGTAGTAGAATTGTGGAGGAGGAGGGTTAAATTTTTGGACTTACGATTTAAAAAAAAATTACTTGGGCAGCTGAACGGAGGTTAGATTGTTATGGGGAAAGGCAAGGAGACTGATTAGAAGGGTACGGTAATAGTGAAGACATTTGTTCTTATGTTATGTTATGTTATGTTATGTTATGTTATGTTATGTTATGTTATGTTATGTTATGTTATGTTATGTTATGTTATGTTATATGCCCTGCCTACCCATGAACAATGATTTAAATCTGATTTTATTTATATAAAAGTTTTAAAAATAATTTTGTTCATCTAGTTCCTGCGTTTCTTTTCGCATGTGTACTCCAGACATTTTATACTGTCTAGAGTTATTTTAAACAACTCTTACTATTAAATAAATCTCTATCTCTTCTTGCAGAGTTTTTGGTGATATATAGGAATGCTGATGATTTATGTGGATTTACTTTATATCCTACTACTTTGCTAAAATTATTAATTGTTTCAGCTAACTTTTTAGTTGAGTCCTTGGGAATTTCCAAGTGTATCATCATATCATCTGCAAAAAGAGATAGTTTTCATTATCTCATTCCCTATTCTGATTCCTTCTATTTCTTTTCCTTTTCTTATTGTTATTGCTAGGATTTCCAGAACAATATTGAATAATATTGGTGACTATCTGCATCCTGAGAAAGAACTGATAAATTTAAATATGTATAGAATAATTTTATATACATATATATAGACACGCACATATGTATATATGTATTTGTATGTACATACACACACATTTGTGTCTAATGGTAGCATCTCTAGGGTGTGGGAGAGGGAAGAAAAAAGGAAAAAAAGAATGTTACATAACTTTATTATATGTTTAAAAAGAATAGCAAGTTGTATGTAACATATTTGCAGTTTCACGTGCAATCTTTTTTCCCCTCTTCTACTACGTTATGGAAATGATTGTTTTATTTCTTAAGTTCAAAATAAGATAAAAAAGAATAATCCAAACAAGAGGTGATAAGACCCTGAACTAGGGTGATAGCAGTGCGAGTGGAGAAAAGGGGAAATATTTGAGAAATGTTTCAAAGGTAAAACAACAAGATGTGGCAATGAATTGAACATGTGGGTCAAATGAAATTGAGGAGTGGAAGCTAACACCAAGGTTGTGAATGAAAAGATGATGGTGTTATCAACAGGAATAGAGAGGTTCAGAAGAAGGAAAGGTTTTGGGGAAAAGATAATGAACTCTGTTTTAGATATGTTGAGTTTAAATGCCTATGGGATATATAGCAACAGATTCTCACAGGGTAGTTGATAATGTGGGTTTAGAATTTAGGGGAGAAGTGGTAGGTAGGTAGATAGAGAGAGGTGGGGAGAGAGAGGGATAGAGGGAGAGAGAAGGATAGAGGGATAGAGGGAGAGAGAGGGATAGAGGGAGAGGGATAGAGGGAGAGGGAGAGGGAGAAAGAGAGGGAGAGGGAGAAAGAGAGGCAGAGGGAGAAAGAGAGGCAGAGAGAGAGAGAGAGAGAGAGGCAGAGAGAGGCAGAGAGAGGCAGGGAGAGTGAGGGAGAGTGAGGGAGAGGGAGGGAGAGGGAGGGAGAGGGAGGGAGAGGGAGGGAGAGGGAGAGAGAGGGAGAGAGAGAGAGAGAGAGAGGGAGAGAGGCAGAGAGAGAGAGAGGCAGAGAGAGAGAGAGGCAGAGAATGAATCTGGTAGTCATCTCATAGAGATGATAATTGAATCCATCAGAGCTGGAGAAACAGCTGAATAAAAAGAGAAAAGATCCCAGGATAAGATTTTGGGAGCGCCCATAGTTAGTTGGCATAACATGAATGAAAAACCAGCAAAACAGACTGAGATAGAGTGATGATGCAGATAGGAGCCTAGGAGAGAACAGTGTCATGAAAACACAAAGAGGAGAGAGTGTCTAGGAGGAAGAAATAAATGACTGTCAAAGGCTACAGAGAAGTCAAGAAAGATAAGGACCAAGAAAAGGTCATTAGATTTGGCCATTAAGAGACCATTGGTTAACTTTGGAAAAAAGTTTCAGGTGAATGATGAGGCCAGAAGCCAGGTGACACAGGGTTTAAAAGAAAGTGAGAGGAGAAGTTGAGGCCATGAGTGTAGATGCTTTCTCAAGGAGTTTATCCATGAAAGGGAGAAGAGATATATGATGAAAGCTAATGAGAGTAGGATCAGTTGAGAATTGGTTGGCTTGTTTGTTTTTGAGGATGGGAATACCGGGGTGTGTTTGTAGCCTGCAAAGAGGGAAGGAGCCAATAGATTAGCATTGTTTGAAAATAAGAAAGAGATTAGAGATGACTGTGGGGACAATCTGATGGAGAAGACTGGAGGGAATGGGATCAAGAGTGCTTGTAGAGAAATTGTCCTTGGACTAATATGGAAATGTTTTACATAATTGCACATGTATCACCTACAGCTGATTGCTTATCATCTCAAGGGGGTTGGAGAGGGGAGACAAGGGAGTGAGGGAGAGAAGGAAAGAATTTGGAACTCAAAACTTTAAATAAAAATTTTTAAAAATTAGGAAAAAAGAAAAAAAGAAACTATATTAAGGGGAAGAAAAACAAATTATCCTTGGCAAGGAGAAGGGTTAACTCTCCATCACAACCAGCATTGAAAGAGTAGGATGCCTGAGTAAAGTGAAATGAAGATGAACAGAGAAAGGGAGCTCATTGTGAATGCCTTCAGATGTTTTAGTGAAGTATGAAGTGAGGTCCTAATGTGAAAAGTTGGCAGTAGGTAGTGCAAAGGAAAGCTTACTTTTGCCAATTCAATAACTGTGCTCCAACATTTTTAAATTTCTTCACTCATTTTCCAAATCTCTTCTCCTTTCCTATCACACCAATTCCAGGGGTAACTCTACATTTACATCAATCTCATATGTAATTTAGAAAATTGAAGCCATTCGATGTGATTTCCCTCAACTTCCCTCCATTCCTCAAAAGTTTCTTTGAAGCATCACCTATAGCTAGTTCCCAATTAGTAGTAAGGAATAGTAATAAAGAATCCCCCTGAAGTGTCACACTGTATATTTCCATCGGGCTGAAATCAAATACCATGTTTTACATATTATAACTTAGATTATAATATATACATTGTATAACTTACATAATTATAACTTAGAAGAGTATAAATTCTAATACATGTAACCACTTCAGGAGATTCATTACTATCTCTAATTAAGTCCTAGATGTAGTCCCTTTTCTTTCCCTCTGGTCACAGAAGAAGCCATATCCTTACTTATCTTTATGGCTAACCTCTCTGCCTTGATCCTGTTCCATCCCACATTCCATAGGGTATTGAACCCATCAGTCACTCCTGTATGCAGCCAGTTGACCCTTTCTTTCTCATTCCCTTCACTGGTAAACTTCAGATAAAGTTGTGGACGCTCAATGTCTCTGCTTCCTCATTACCCACTCTCTTCTCAAATCCTTACACCTGTGTTTCTGCCCTTATCTTTTCTAGAGAAAGTGCTGTCTCTAAGGCAACCATGACCTCTTTAAGAAGAAATGCAGTGGTCTTTTTTGGTTCTCATCCTCCTTGACTTCTGTAGCTTTTGACCTTACATAGTGGTCTAGTGGGAAGAACATGGGTTCTAGAGTTGGAATATTTGGATTTGAATCCTGACTCCGATACTTACATGAGTCTCAATTCTTTATCTTCAGAATAAGGAATGTCATAAGACCTTACAGGTCATTAAGCCCAATTCCTCATTTTACAGATGAGGAAACTGAGGCACAGAGATATTAAAAGATATTTCCAAAGTCACATAACTAGTCAGTTTCTGAGGCTGGATTTGGACTCAGGTCTTCCTGACTCCAGGCTCAGAACTTGATAGAGTAATAAAGCTAAATGATTTCTAAGGTCCCTTTCAGCTCTACTTCCTATGCTCCTATTTATCATGGTTTTATCCTAGTGGAGCTAAAGCCCAAATGGTTTACAACCAGTAGGCTGAAAGGGGAGGTTTCTCTCCCAGAACCACAGTGAGCTATGTGATTTTAAGTAATTCACATGTACCATGCATTCATCTCCATAAAGCAGCCTTCACTCAGTCCCCTAAGTTGCCATTAAAATCAATGACAGGTGGGGCAACTAGGTGGTACAGTGAATAGAGCACCGGCCCTGGAGTTGGGAGGACCTGAGTTCAAATGCAGCCTCAGACACTTGACACACCTACTAGCTGTGTGACCTTGGGCAAGTCACTTAACCCCAATTGCCCTGCCTTCCCCCCTCCAAAAAACAAAAACAAAAAAACAAAACAAACTCAATGACAGTTAATCACATAGAACTCCTTGGAGAAAGGGACAATTCTAGTGCAAGGCATTGCTATGTCCCATGAGAGGGAGGCATCAAGGTATATTGGAAATAACAGTATATTTGCAGTTAGAAGGAAGAAAGGAAGGAAACAAACATTTATTAGGCACCCACTATTTGCCAGGCACTTAGAATATCATCTCATTCAATCTTCAACAACTCTGGGAGGTAGATGCTATTATCCCCATTTTATAGTTGATGGAATTGAAGCAGATAGAGGTTAAGTGACTTGCCCAGAATCACACAGCTGGTAAATATCTGAGGCTGGATTTGAACTCAGGTCTTCCTGATTCCAGGCTCAGTACTTGATCCCCTGTGCCATTTTGCTATTAGAAGAGTAGACCTTCACTGTCAGCTCTACTCTTTTAGCAGCTATGGGAACCAAAGTAAGTTAGTTTCTCTTTGGATCTCAATGTTCTCTTCTGTATAATGAAAGAATTCTTGATCTCTCAGACATGAGATGAAATGAGAGAAAACATGATCTCTCAGATCTCTTAGAACTCTGAAATCCTATGAACAATATATATTGCATATTTGTATGTGTCATTAAAGGCAAAACCAGCAGAAGCAGGTTTGATTTCTCACCTCCCATAGCACCCAGAACACAAAGATCTTCAGTAACTGTGAAACTCATGAGTAAATGGGTTACTAGTAATTTACTCACCTTGTTTACAACAAACAGTAGAAACAGGAATATGTTCTTGAATAGGATACAAAATGCTTTAAGTCATTTGCTTGAAGGCAAGCAAATAACAGTGTTTGTTATTTCAATCTGTGTAAATATTTCAAGTGATTGTCAGATGCTACTGTTAGCTGACTAATACTAGATGCATTTCTCTAAACTATTTACCTACCAAATTATTGAGTACCAGCACTCCCCTACTTACAAATATTCAATTAGGAACAACAGCTTATATGTAAACCGTTACCACTACTCTCCTCTTCCCTGTTTGCTATGGGACAAAAACTTGAATGACAAATAAACTTAAATTAGAAGATATTTTTCAGGGGCAGCTAGGTGGCACAGTGAGTGGAGCATGGGTCATGGAGTCAGGAGGACCTGAGTTCAAATTCAGCCTCCGACACTTGACACACTAGCTGTGTGACCTTGGGCAAGTCACTTAACCCCAATTGCCCTGCCTTCTCTCCAATATATATATATTTCCTTTTTGACCAAGTACTCAGGGACTACTCCCATACAATTTTCTAGCAGTGGTTAAGTTGCATCTAAAATTGAGATTTAAAAAATCCACGTGTAAAGGAAATATTAGAGGAACAAATTAGGTTCAACCTTCTAGTTTCAGCTGAGAGTCACATAAATAACTATGCTACACTACTAGTGACCAACATAAGGAATTGTCTGATTGAAGATCTCTTTCCCGCCACCTCCTTTCTTTTCCTTCAAACATACAGTACTTGTTCCCCCTTTTGTTTTCTCCTCCATTTTTCACCTCTCAGATAATCTTTCTCACATATAGATACATACCCTTTTGAACCATTTTCCCCCTTCACAATTTTCTCCAATACTCACCTACTTTATGTCAGAATTTCATGGTCCGTCATGGATGCTGATGGGCAAATCTCTCTAGTGATGGATAGATAAGTCCAGGCATGAAGGATCAGCTATTCAATCCTGAAACCAAGTCTGCAAAGCATGAAATCACCTCTCACATCCTTTTTTGGATATATTCTGTATCTTGTGTCATTAGTAGTACAAGGCCCAAACATGACCCATACAAGACTTCTAGGGAAGTACAGATGTATTATACAACCTCTTCCTACTCTTTCCCATACCCTCCCCACCCCACACCCCTCACCACCAGAGGTACAATAGCTAGGGCCACACATAACAATACAAGACAAGGGGGGAAACTATAGTCCACCAAAGCCAAGCTTCTTTTCAGAGCCTTTTCAGATCCTTATCTATAGGCCATCATCATACACTACATTCATTATAACTTGAACAAGGGCTGGGCCAGTAGGACCAATATAAATCCTCATGGAAAGCACTGAAAATCTGGCTTAAATATCTGCTCCTGGTGCCTGGGTGACCTTCGACATGGTGTTTTACTTCTCCCAGCCTCAGTTTCCTCATATCTAAAATGAAGGAATTGGACTAAATGACCTGTAAGGTGATGTCTAACTCTAAATTTATAGTCCTCTGGTATAAGTAGAATGCTTGTTACTCATATGCACACATGTATATCTTGGTATTCTACATAAGAACCCACATCTATATTGTCCACTGAGGGGAGGGCAAACAATGGAATTGCATTTTAAAAATGTTTCAATTTTCTGAAAAGATATCTTCTTTCCCCAGGCCAGTATCTTCTTTCCACTGAAAGTAGATTCACTCTGTATGTTTGCTAGTGTGAAGAATGGCAGCTGGTTCTGAAAGAGTTGATCTGAGCTGAAACTAGAATATAAAAACTCTAATCTGTCCTATAGACCGTCAATGTATTTATTTCTTTTCAAAAAATGGACTTTTAAAATCTCAACTTTGTATTAGATACAGTTTGCCATTTCTATAAAATTGTTTGTGGGTCGTTTCTCAGGACTTGATCAAAGAAGAAAAAACATTTAACGTCCATGTTTTTGTCATCAAAGTTTCAAGATCTCTTTAAGTTATAGAACCACTGTGATGGTGCCCCAAGTGAACGCCTGAAAATAAGAACAGTGGGTCAAACTATGCTTTCATTCTACCTGATCACTTCACTGAAATCATTCTTGTGTCAAAAGATCCTTCAGTGCTTCTCTTTATAGATCTTATTGTGTCTTGTGCATAAACTATTTGGCTACTAGTCATTATGTTTAAAAGTGCTCACTTTCATGTACACAGATGAGACCTCCAATCTAGAGCCTTAGTTCATTGGGACACATGTCAGATGGTCAGAATTAAGGATTAAATTTGTGGTTGGAACAAGGTAAAACTAATTGGACCACCCGAGAATCAAAACTCTTCAGCCTTGACTTACTAATTAGCAAATTGAGTTCTCAGGAATGAGTGGGAGGAAGAAGTAAAGAGGGAAACAGGAGACAGAAAAGTCAAATGGACTGACAATTAAAACGAGCAATTCTCTTCCCTCACAGAAAAATCTCTTATCACTTATGTATTCCTATAGCAACATTTCTCCTTGGACTTCTTGGAAAAAGTAACAACCATATCCTGGCACATTCAGGCTTTTGGATCTTCCTGCACAAGATCTGCACAGTTCAGAAATTTCCATGTTGAATTTATTAATTTCTTAAAAACAACGACAAGCTTTATGTAATAGAGATATGCAGGTTCATGTCCTTTCCTCTCTTTTTTTTGTTCTACTATGTATATAAAATGCTTATTTTATTTGGTGATTGGTAGATCTATAATATGTGTATATATGTATGTATGTATATGTATTTATTTACATACATATATTTAAGTGTGCAGAGGAGACCTGGAGTCAGGAGTGGGGACAGTTCAAAGGGAGATATGGACAAGCTGTGCAATGATGTTATTACCATGTTATAATTAATATATAGTAAAAGCAACAAGTTATATATGGTATATCAATTCATGTACAATTCCCACTTTCTAGCCTTCTTTGTGCATGCAAATATTGACACTTCAGGATTTTCTAGTTTACATTTTCTTTAAAAAGACATACTGACCTGTATAGTGATTAATGTACCAGTGCATTTGTAAGATTTTTACTCATTTTTTTCAATTTCAAGCTGGAGTAGTTAGGAGCCATTTGTGACTGTTATGGAAATGCTTGCTTTATTCTATAAATTAAAAATAAAATTAAAAAAATAAATTGGGAATAACCAAAAGTACTTAGGAGCCTTCATATATTAGAAATTGGGAATAACGAAATTTCTAATAATTAGAAAAATGAAACTGAAAAATGTATTCTTAGCAAAGCTCACATGTTTTATCAGGAGTAGGGAACCTGCAGCCTTGAGGCCACATGGGGCCTTCTAGGTCCTTGGGTGCAGCCTTTTGCCTGAATATAAGTTTTACAGAACAAATTCTTTTATTAAGGGTATTTGTTCTGTAAAATTTGGATTCAAAGGGCCACACTTGAGGACCTAGAGGGCCCCATCTGGTCTTGAGGCTGGCTGCAGGTTCCCCACCCCTAATTCTCATTCCTCTGACTCTTCCAACTTTTTCCCCAGGCTCACTTCTTTTTTTCTCATCTCTTCTGCCCTTTTCCTTCCCTTCATCTCCAAAGTCTCAGGCTTTGTCGCTCTCAATAAGTTATTAGGTCTTTTTTTCTTCTCTGTGTACTTTATTGTACACCAGTGTTCTGACGGCTGCTGGGTAGTGGTGATTACTGTAGGTTGCCCTCAAAAGCAGAAGCCAATTGCAGTCACAAAATGTGGTGCCTAGCCAGAAATCAATATGGTATACAAAAGATTGCTATAACATTCGGAGTTCACAGCATTTCACCACTTGGTGCCAGGGGCCCCTGTAACCTTTTGTTTTGTGATGCTGTCCTGTGTATAGGAATTTCTAATCAAAATGAAAAGGCAGAAGCACAGGCGTATGCAAATTTAAAAATCAATTTTGGAAGCAAAGTTGGTAAGCATGTGTGTATGTATATATATACACACACATATTTATATACACCTATATTTATACATACATAGATATATACACACTCACATGTATACATATAGGTGTATGTATGCACTCACAAAGATAGTTTTTGTTTTGTTTTAAAAGACCTGTGATTTCATAGCTATAGGGGACCAATTCATAGTGAGGGATTTATTCTACCAATGTATATCAAGACTTTTTCTGAAATATATAGTCTTAGACAGTTGCCTAGGACACTGACAAGTTAAATTATTTATTCGCAGTTTATATATATTTGGACTGAGCTGTAATATCATTGGCACAGGATATTACCAGTGAGAAAACTCTCTTTACCAATGCAAGCAGACAGCTGCTTTCAGCTTATAGTCTTAAAGCACAATAACTGGCACATAGTAGGCACTTAACAAATACTATCAAGTGATTGATAAGAAAGTTGCTTGGGTCACCTAAGAGGCTGTGACCAGGGTCACAGCCAGTGTGTATCAAAGGGGATATTTGAATCCAGGTATTTCTGACTCAATGGCAAATACAGTTAGGTGACTTGCCCATGGTCACACAGCTAGTAAGTCTCTGAGGCTGGATTTGAACTCAAGGAGATGAGTCTTCTTGACTCTAGGCCTGGCACTTGCTTGAAGACAATTACGTTCCTCAAAAAGTTCTCTGTTCTAGACTAAATATCTATAATTCTTTCAACCATTTAATACAAACATGTATATGCTCATACATATACATATCTATATATGTGTATATGTATGTATGTATATATATATATATGTAAAATCTTAAAAGGCTTTCATGCTTGTCATCCTCCTTTACACCACTGTTCTTAAAATGTTAAGTCCAACTGTGTAGAGAATATTCTAGATAGGGTCCAATTAGGACAGAATACATTGAGACTATAATCTCCCTCATTCTGGACACTGTGCTTCCTTTAAACCAGCCAAAAATCACAGCAGCTTCTTTGGCAGACATAACACATGGCTAAGCTTGCAGTTCGATAAAACCCTAAGACCTTCTACACATAAAATACTGTCTAGCTACACCTCCTCATCTTGTACTTGTGAAGCTGATTTTTTAACTTTGAGATAAGACTTTATGTTTGCTCCTATAAAATTTAATCCTGCTCAATTTGGCCCAATGTTATAGTCTGTAGAGATCTTTTAGGAACCTAATTGTCAATCTAGCATGTTAGATTCTCTCTCTCTCTCTCTCTCTCTCTCTCTCTCTCTCTCTCTCTCTCTCTCTCTCTCTCATTCTCTCTTCCCCCCCCCCTTCCCTCTCTCTCAGTTTTGTGACACAGCAGCCAGGCACTACATAAGTCTGCTGTGAGACTGGGCTCCCTGGAAACCCTAAGAACAGCAATGCTGCCTACTGTATGCTGCTTGATCAGAGGCTAGGCTTCCAACCCTCCTGGAGACACAACATCATTAAGGCTCCTGCTCCTGGTCATTGGGCTAAATGCAAGTACCTCAAGGACAAGGGTGTTAGGGAGACTTTGAACTTTTGACTCACCCTCTAGCATGAACTGAGCACCTCCCATCCACATAAACTTTGTTTGGACTCATTACACAATGGTTGGCATATCTCCAACCCCCTTACTCTTCCTATCCTAGGGCTACTGAATTCCCAGTTTTGGATAAAATACTGCCCTCTCCAGTTCCCTCTGTCTACTTCTTCATTGCCATCAGCCTCATCTCTACCTCCATAATGTCCCATTCTCTATCTCTCTTCTCCTTCCACTGTATCCTCTGGGACTCCTTACCTATAACCAACAATTTTTTTTTTCATTTTAAATTTCTTCTTCTCTAGCTCCCTCCATCTTCAGGACCTCACTGGATCCCTGCAGATAACATTACTTTTTGTAACCCAGTCCACATTTCTCCATTTTTTGTATGTTATTTGTCCTTCATTTTCAAAGAGTATCAATGCCATCAAGGAGTGATGTCTTGACTTGCACATGAATTGGATTAATGAGGCAAAGTTGCACAAAGTTGTCAGACTCATTCTCTCTTTCAGAGTCATTGAAGTCCAGTGGCAAGACAAAAGTCAGGATGACTAGTGATGGTCTGGGATGCAGTTCATGACCTTGTTGTCTTTGAAGTCTAACCAAGCTCTAAGCATTCCACAGCACCTGTTTCAGATGCCTTCATGGCCGTTGGAATAAATTGTTCTCATCTGCTCATTCTAGTGGGGGAAATCTTCACTCTTGGGGTAGACCTCTCCCTAACTTACTAATAGGTGTTGGCTTGTCAGTTACCCTCCACCTGGTTTAGACTATTTGCTGAGACAGTTTTACCAAGATAGGCTTCTGTACATGCTATAGCTTCTTGGAGCCACAGGTGAGACGGGTGGACACCAAAAGTTGATAAGCATCCCTGAAAAGAGCTCAGCAAGCCCTCACACAAGAGGTGCTAGTCTTCAATAACCTTATCTAAAAGAGAAATTAAGTCAGTCTGGCATTATGTAAATACAACTCCCGGGCACTGCTGCTATCTTTGACTTTGGGTCAGGCACTTCTGTTCTGGAGAGTTTAGTTTCTTCATTTGTCAGATGATTTCCATAGTCCCTTCCAGCTGCAAATCTATCATCTAGTAACCTATGAAATAATCTCTAGACTC
>JAQQSZ010003104.1:0-14545 GCA_028646595.1 Phalanger gymnotis
GGGGAGGAAATGGGGAGAAAATCTGTAATTCAAACGCCTGTGAAAATCAATGCTGAAAACCAAACATGTCAAAAATAAATTAAAATAAAAAATTAAATTTAAAAAAATAATAAAAAAATAAAAAAGGAATGAAAAGTATACTTAAGCCTTCTTCAGAGTGACTAATAATGAATATACAGAATACAGACCACATACTATTAAGCCATTCTAGTTTTTAAAATCTTTAATTTTTTTTAACTTACTATGCACCAAATAATATGAGTACTCCCATATATACAACAGAACAGAAAAGGATTGTACAAAAATTTGTGGGTCTCAATTATGAAGTATTTATTTTTCCTTTAAGTATATAATAAACATGTAACTTGTGAAGCTGTCCTGATTGTCTATATTTCCTTGTGGCCTCCCTTATGTTATCTTCCTTGTATTAAAAAAAAAATGCTTCAGTGACCCTCTTTTCCTTTCTTTCTTTCTTTTAACAATCCCTCTGACTAGCTTCTTTCTCCTGCTAATCCCCACATCTCCACTGAAAATACCAAATAAAGCCCCTGGAACAGTTAACTGTGTACCTATGGTGAAGTGAAACAAATTTCCACATTGTGTCTGAAAATGTACATCTCATTCTGTACCTTGATTCTATTACCTCTCTATCAAGATGTGGGTAGCATATTTCATCATCAGTCATTAAGAATCATGGTAACATATTACAGAGACCACAGTTCAGTCTTTCAATGCAGTCTGTTTCTACAATTTTAATGTGTAAATGGTTCTGATCCCTTCAGTTTGCATGGAAATCTTCCCAGGTTTCTCTGAACACTGAAGTCATCCCTTTCATCATTTCTTAAAACTTAATAATATCTTATTACATTCACATCTCATAAATTAAGCCATTTCCCAATAGATTGATATCACCTTAGTTTCCAGTTATTTGGTATAACAAACAAACAAAAAACTGCTATAGACATTTTTGTTACATACAGGTTCTTTCTCTCTCTTTGATCTCTTTGGAGTATTATCTTACACACTAGAATGTAAAACCCTTGAGGGCAGGGAGAGTTTTTCTATTTGGATTTCTATTCCCAGTTCTAAGCACAGAACTTGGTAGGTAGTAGCTTACTAATTGGCTGACTGATTTGTGGTTTTTAAAATCAGACAACTAAATCAGAGAAAAATATGATAAGGTCAATGGAACTAAGACCTAGATGATAAAATAAGTGAAGCAAGCTTTGAAGAACTGTATTAAAAGGTAAACCAGGTTATAGTGCAATGATGTATAAATATTATAATTTTGCTCAAAATTATAAATGGAGTGAGAAACTTTTTTTGTTTACTCACAGATGTAGACTTAGACTCTTAGAATATTATAGCTAGGAAGGGATTTAGAGAGTCTCTAGTCTAACTTTCTTATTTTAGAAATAAGGAAACAGACTCATAGAAGTTGGTGATTGCTCAATGTTGCTTGTATTATTACCAGTAAATAGGGGATTAGAAACCATGCTCATCTTGACTCTGAGTTCTATGTTTTTCCCACTACGTACCACTGTCAATAGTACAGTGAGTGGATTATAATAATTTTTTTAAAAAAGCATTGCTTTCTGTTATGATTCATGATCAAATCCATCATATGTATCCTACAGAAGAAAGTATCTCATCTATATAGTTAAAGTTACTCCAGTCCAAGGGCAAAAATCTCAGACTTTACTCCATTTGTTTAGGTATTTAATATAAGAGCCATATCTGGACAAGGAAGAATAACTACCAAAGTCAAGATAATGAAATGTTGGAGGGAACAACGTATTTCTGGGTAGATAGATTTCCCCTAGGGTTACTATGACCATCAAATAAATGTTAAATATCAGATTATGAGTCACCAGATTACAGAACCACATACTTATTGGCAGACTAGAAAGAGCCCTATCATATTTCTTAATACTGAGCCAACTTTTAAGATCTTAAATTCAACCGTTCTATCACACTCAATTGCTAACATATCTCAATAACCAACACTGAGTTACTTTATGGGAATTTATCAAAAGTGTTATTTCCTTTATGGTATCTAATGTTAATACAAACAAATTAACAAGTATGAAATAGATTTTTATTATAATTGTTGAAAATCTAGTATCTATAAGTAATGAGAAATCTAGTATCTAGTAATCTAGTATCAATAAGGGATAAATAGAATTACTTTTCATTTTCCTATTACACTGTACAAATTCTTTGCAACTCTATTTCCCGGCACTTGCTACAGAAGACTGGACATTTTAGAATCCTTTTTTATCCTTTTTTTTTTTTAAGAATCCACAGGACACAAATTACTCTTTAGCTAAATAGAGTGAAACCTGGTAAAGAGACCATCTAGTATTTAATAGGAAAAGGATCTTTTCAACAGCTGACCCTGGAATATAGATTTTTGGTAATTCATATTCTAATATTTGTGCTAAGAAGCCACATTACTTTTACTTTTAGTTTCTGTTCAGTACTTCCAAAGGCTATCATCGAATCATATTTAAAAGGTTTTATTTCTACCCCCCTCCCTCAATGCTGGACCAAGGGCTGACTCCCTGCCTTGACACAAGTGACCATTACCTGTATGGGGGAATGCAAAGGTTAAGAAAACTGCCAATATATGCAACTAGTAAGCCAAAACAATGAAAAGAATAAAAGTATTATATAGGAAGAATATAATTCAGATGTCCGATAAACTAAAATGAACTCTAGATTGTAACACAGAAGGGGAAACCTTTGAAGTCATGCAAACTCACAGAGATGCCACAGGAATGGAGATATGTGAATGTGGCCCAAATTTTTTTAAAGAATTTGTTATTCAAATTTATAGGTAAGCTCCACTGCAATTTAAGGAAAAGTTCCAAAATACGCTGTTTAAGATGGATCACTATGTTTGAAGAACACCCAAAAGGCCAGGGTGGATAGCAGAGGGCCTGGAGGAAAGTATAATAAAGAGGCCTAGGAAGCAGTTAAGACATATGGGAGGCTTTAGCTGAAAGACAGATAGAAAAGCTCAGTAATCCTTGTGGTACCACAGCAAAGAAGATTGTAATACATTTTCTTTGGTGTCATATGTCCATCAACAAAATTGTGTTGATTTCTAAAATGGTATGGTGAATCAGTTGGGAAGGTGTAAAATGAATGCCGTACTACAGTGAACACCCAGTTGAGAATGTGTAACATAAATCTGTAGGGGACCCAGGAAGCACATTTTCATGATTCTCTCAAGCTGTGCTGAGTAGCATGTGAAGTGGGGCCAAGCTAGTGAATGGTGGTTGGAACCCAAGGCTGGAGCTTGGCAGGGCAAAGCCAGAAATAGGACAAGGAGGCAAGGGACTCAAAAGGATAGTGTAGAGTTCAGTTGGTTCACCAATCAATGTGGAGAAGGGAGGCGATTATAAGCCAGTGCAGGGGTGATGGCTTGGAAATGAACTAAGGGGTAGAGGAACTGGTCATCGTATCGAGAATGAAGAACAAGGTACAGGGTTGTATGGTAGAGGGAAATATGAAATGTTAAAATGTTATGATTAGACAGAGGATTCTGAGTTCATAAACGTGAAAGTGGAACACGTGGGTGATAGCAAGATTAGGATAGGACCATCTCTGAGTGTAACTGAGGTGAGGTAGAAGAGTAGATCGTAAGAAATGAGTTAAAGGAAATGGAAAGTTAGGGCATTTGTGGGAATGATATATGTGTGTGTGTGTGTGTGTGTGTGTGTGTGTATACATACACACACACATACACGCATATGTATATATATACATACATAGATATACATATATATCTATATACACATATGCATATGTATATATGCATACATACATATACATCTATATCTATATACACACATTGCATATGTATATATATGCATACATACATATACATATATCTATATACACATATGCATATATGCATACATACATATGTATCTATATACACGCACACATATATATACACACATACACACATATGTGTACACACACACACACACACACACGTATATCTAGTGAAGTCCCCTAGTATGAGGCAGGAGTTGTGGGTAAAAGAAAGACTGTGAGCTTTGAACTCATTGTAAGGGAGAGTATTCTGGAGGTCAACAGGAAACAATGACCACCATTTTGGATTGAGTGAACTTTAAATGAGTAGAGGTGACTGAGTGATGTTGGTAGTGGAAGACACTGAAAGTAGCTAAGGGTGTTCTGACTCCCTAACCATGACCAATGAGCAAAGGTATGAGTGAAAGCATAACAAGTTCTAGAAAAGGTGGTCTAGGAAAATGTGTTAACAGGAGTGAGCCAGGTCTCAGTGAGGGCAACACAATGATAAGAGTGAGAATGGAAAAGTTTTAAGATGAAAGCAAGTTTGTTTTTTTAAAAAACCCCATGGATCAGCTATCGCAGACAGCATAGCACATCCTGAATGAGACTAGGGAAGGATGAGGGAGAAGGCTGATTTGAAGGAAATAGGACCAAAGGAGCAAAGCAGTGAACTCCTCACTCCCTGTTACACCAGGGCTGCCATGTGAAGTCCTGTGCTTGGCATCCCAAGTCCTTCACAACGCGGCCCTCTCCTCCTACCTTTCTGGTCTTCTCACATCTTACTCCCACTCATATACTCTGCAATCCAGTGACACTGCTATTCCTTGTTGCTCCTCTCCAAACCCCAGGCATTGGCAGTGGCTCTTCTTCATGCCTGGAATACTCTCCCTTATCACACCTGTCTCCTCAGTTCCACTAGCTCCAAGTCCTAGCTAAAAGCCAGTCTTCTACAAGAAGCCCTTCCTGATCCCCCTTAATGCTAGTGCCTTCCCTCTACTGATTATCTCCAATTTACCTTCTGCATACATAGCTTGTTTGTACGGAGAGCTGTCTGTATATTGTGTCCCCCATTAAAGTGGAGCTCCCGGCGGGCAGGGGCTGTCTTTTGTCTCTCTTTGTATTACCAAGGAATATAATAAACACTACTGCGTTTAAACACCTGACACATTGTAGGTGCT
The DNA here is from genome assembly GCA_028646595.1 of Phalanger gymnotis. Classification (NCBI taxonomy): domain Eukaryota; kingdom Metazoa; phylum Chordata; class Mammalia; order Diprotodontia; family Phalangeridae; genus Phalanger; species Phalanger gymnotis. The sequence goes on from JAQQSZ010003104.1 coordinate 5,007, forward strand.
TAGGAAATGCTTACTTTTTAAAAAATGTATTTTTGATATATAGAAGAAAACACGTATTTCCATAACATAACACAATAAAAAAGATGATTGCACATGAAACTGCAAATCTACTATACACAACTTGCTATTCACTTCAAATATACAACAAAATTGTCATGTAAATTTCTTTTTCTTTCCTCCCTCCAGTCCTCCCCCCACCATGGCTACCATAAGACACAAACAGGTATGTATATATGTATGTGTGGGTATATATGTGCATGTACGTATACGCACATGTAAAATGATCCTGTACATACTTCTATTTATCGGTTCTTTTTCTTGATACAGATAGCATCCTTCTTCATATGTCCTTGATAGTTAACTGGGTATTTATAATGGTCAAAATAACTTATTTGTTCGAAGTGATTTTTAAAACAACATTGCTGTTACTGTATACACTGTTTTCCTGGTTCTGCTCATTTCGCTCTTCACCATTTCATGCAAGTCCTTCTATGCTTCTCTAAAATCACTGAGCTCATCATTTCTTGTAGAATAGTAGGATTCCACCACGATCATTTGAATGCTTATTGATGGGCAGTGAAGGACAGGGATGGGATTTGTAAAAGGAAAGACAAGAGTTCAGAATCCCTGAGAAGGGGCAGATATGAATGAGGTCAGGTAGGTTATCATTGTCTCTTTGGGCATAGGATGAGTCTGTAATAAACAGTGAAGCTAGACCTTTTCACAATATGAAGGTTCCAGATCACAGGGCAGAGCCCTGGTTCATAGTTGAAAAGGAGGGAGAAGGGGGTGGAAGGGAATTGCTGAGAGGGTGGGACAAGCAAGGAGTGTGGAGGTGTAGAAGGCCATAGAAGCAGGGATGAAATATCTGATTTCGGTAAGAGCCTCCTCTTAGGCCCAAGGAAGGAAGCGATTTGGAGTTAGTCAGCCAAGGGAGGGTATGAACTCTTAGGGGATGGACAAGAGTGGAATAGCAGGAAAGGAGTGTGAGCTAGATACATATAAGACTGCAGGGGGAAGGGAAAGAGAGGAATGCTGTTTGCATCCAGGGTGGTGATTGCAACTGATAGATAGGAAGGAAACAGGGAAAAGATCTGAGACACATAACGCTCAGAGCAAGTTTCTAGAACTAAGCAGTCCCAAGGTATTAGAATAAGGGTATGAAAGTGGGGCCTCAGCAAATTTATTCTCCAATTATTGATTACCTACTAAATGACTGCATTCATTGGTATTAACTCTTTACAGAAAATCACTATAAGGCCTGATTTTGGAAATTGCTAATGCAAAGGGAGGACACGTGATTAGTATAATGATAAAACTGACATCTCAGCACATATATGGTACACAAAAATGACCTTGAAAACAAAAATTTAATAATTTTTTTTTACTTTCGGTTTCACATGTGTGTGTATGTGTGTGTGAGAGAGAGAGAGAATGAGAATCAACATAGATGAAGACTTGAACATGGTGACAGAACAGAGAAATTCGACAGGCTAACAAAACAATCAAAATCAGGTCTTCCTTTTGGGTACACCTTTATTAACCTGTAAGTACAGAAACATAAAATCAAGATATTTAAAAATTGCCAATTATTTTCTGCCAGCTATGATGTTGTTCTCCTTTGCTGACATGAATGATTAAGAATGAACTAGACTATGACAGTCAAAAAGTTTAAATATTATTACAATAATGAGGAATAAAACAAAAAGAAATTAAAGATCATTAAAAATTTCAGGGATATCTATTTCCTTTCTTAAATTTACCATTTAAAATTCCCAACTTAATGCCAAACATTGATAAATAGATGAGGTAAAGACATGTGACAAGAAAATCACTTGGTTGACTCACATTCCTCAATGATCTCGCCTGCTGGACAGGCCTTTAGTTCATCCTCTGCCACTTGATAGCCAACAGCTCTTTTACAAAATCACTTACAGGACATTAAAAGTTTCTTTCCTTCTTTTATTAGGAGCTAAGAATGCATTATTACATTTTTTTCTATGTGAAGTATGCTATTAAATAATAGCTTGTACACTAATTAAAGCAAATGTAATTGTGAGAACACATTGACATTGTTAAAGTAAATTACTCAATTTGTTAATAGTTTCATTTCAAGTGACCTTAATTGTATTAATTGTGATACTTAGCAAATTAAACTGAAGAGCATTAAATACATTGTTCTAGTGTGTCCTAGATGAGGAACTCTTCTATTACATCAGGAAAGGGAGAACAAAGCTTATATTTTGCCAAAATCTACACTCTTTAGAGGCCAAAATTGTAAAAAGACTTGATTGGCTATAGGGGCCTATTTGCAGCATGGTATAAAACAAAGGTCATTTCGAAATTTTTGGCTAAAAATCACAACAAAACAAAGCTTTAAACAAAAGAACGGTGTCATTCTTTTAGGCCTACATTATACGAATTCGCGGGTGTGTGCACATGTGTATGTATACACATATATACATACATATATGTGTATGGTGATATAACTATGTATATGTACATATTGATATATAATGAACACATGTGTATAGCTTTCAGTAATGACCCAATTACAAAATAATCACATGTGAAGCAGCTAAAATTATAATGATAAAATTTAGTTGTATGTAAAATGGACGAAAAATTGGGTCTGACATCCAGTCAATCAGGCAGGAGACTATTTAATGAATGCCCCGGGGGTCTCTGGTAGGCTAGTACTTGAAGTCAAATGTCCACTTGGCTCTCAAGTCTGTGTGTTCAAAACAAAACAATCAAAATCAGGCCTTTGTGATTTTGCAACTCTGTGTCCCTTGTTCATGTACAAGATTTCACTGTAATCCATCATGCTAAAGTTAAAGAAAATGTCCCTACTGGAAAAAAAAAAATTGATTGCTACTTTGTTTCAGATTGTTAGGCATCCACAAATGAAGTTACGGTACATCTGGTGTTATTTAGTAGCTAATAAACAACATAACTATAAAATGTAACACCTTACATCCTACAGTACTGTGAAGATCTGTCAGTATCATCTACTAGGGACCTGGTGAGTAGATACAAATACAAAAGCAGGAAGGACAGTACCAATTCTAGAGAACTTTCACGTGTAGCATCTCATTCAGCTGATCAAATGAGTACGACATTTGGTCACAGCCCAGAAAGTTGGTACGAATGATGTGAAGCTAAGGAACACTCAAGCTGATACAAAGACCTAACTGTTCCACTAATTCAAATATAAAAGTGACCTACTCAAAAAGTAGGTCACTGCTTGAGCAACCTGACCATCCTTTTTGAGATGTGACTGTGGGGTGATGTACATTTCCAAAAACGTTGTCGCTGGGATATAGGCTACAATCAAAAATAAATTACTGGAAAAAATACATATATACATATACATACATACACACATATATATGTACACATGGATATGGACATACGGAGTTTTAAACTAGAAAGGAGACTTACAAAAATGATGTCCTTTCAAAATGATGAATTACACGTACAATTTCTAGAATTCTAAATATGCTAATAGTACATATTACAAATATGCAGATTGAAGTTATGACACTAAAGGAACTATTCTGGCCAGACTATTAAAAGCATTGGAATATATAATGAAGTAGACAGTCTAAGAGAAGCATACACAGCTTTTGTTTATTTGTATAAGAAAATCCTTACATATTTAAGCATATTGTTAAAATCATTTTAATATTAATATATTATTTTAAAAATTAATATATTTTAGTAGCATTCCACCAAACTGCACGAGGAGCAACGAAATTTGCCTCAGTTGAAGTACCTTATACATTTTCTATTATGAAGCACCTGAGGATAGTGAGTCTATAAGGGACTCTTAAGAAGTGGTGACCAAGGTTAACTCTCATATCATCATGCTTAGGCTGGAAGTGGCTTTAAAGATCATTGGGTCCAACAACCTTATTTTTATGTGGGAAAACTGAGACTCGGAGGGGAACAATGACTTCCCTAACCTCACATGGGTGCCCTGGTACCACCACTCACCTTTCTTCAACTTGCCAGTCTGTCTTCTGTTTACAGTGTATTCCAGAAAAGTTCTTGCTATTCCTTGCACACTGCTCTCCACCTCCTGACTGAACATTTACTCTGGCTGTCCCCCATGCCTGGGATGCTTGTCCTTCTCTCTTGGCCTCCTGGCTTCCCTGGCTTCCTTGAAGTCCCAGCTAAAGTTTGACCTTCTCCAAGAAGCCTTTCTCCGGCCCTTTAACAGTCAGCTAGGCCAGTGTTGGGGCAGTGAGCCGAGCTGCAGCTTACCCTGCAGAGATCTTGTTTGCATGTTGTTTCCCCTATTAGATTGTGAGTTTGCTGAGTGGCTTTTTTTGCCTTTGGCACTGTGCCAAGCACTGGGGATATGATAAACACATAGTAGGTGTTCAATAAGTGCCTACTGAACAAAATTATGAAAAACATAGTAGGCACTTAGTATGCTTGCTGAACTGAAATGAGTTACAAAATGGTGTTTTAAAGTCAGGTCATCTTAAAGCCAGAGTTGATGCCCCTATGCCAAATGCAGGACAGCCCAGGTTTCCTTTTTTATATTAAGTCTCTCTTTTATTTCTCTCTGTGTTCCTGGAGAGGGACGCCTGACTCCCATGTGGTCAGATTCCAGCTGTCTCTCACTGCCTCAGAAATGTAGTATCAATGGGTGTGTGTGTGTGTGTGTGTGTGTGTGTGTGTGTGTGTGATGCCAGTGAGGAAGGCGATTCTATTTAGAAGACACTGACTACTTGCTTTGGTTACTGTAAACCTTGTAAAAAGAATAGGTTCTATTATAAACATGTATTTGCTTGAAAATATAAACAGCTATCATGCTTACAAGCCATGATGTTCAGAAAGAGTTTTCTTTTGCTTCTAAATGTTCTTGTGTTATAGATTCTGGGCCAGAGAATAAATGATGTGATCCCTGTAAATGGCCTGTCTCTTCCGGGGCCAAGAAGGAGGTTATAGCTAGGGTCTGGCTACAATGCTAAACTGCATAGTTTAAAACATTACAGAACATTTTGCCTAAATATTATGGTTTTAAACACATGCTGGAGATGAAGACTGTCACCCTCCAACTGTCTGCCTGGCCCTGTGAGTCCAGAGAAAGATGAATACAGCTCCAAGCCCTGGCCCAACTGGAACTCCTATAGAAGCAGTAAAGCCCTGTCCTACCCCCAGGAGTCTTTTCTTTAGATTTACCCAATTTTTGAGAAGACTGTGGCTATGCAGAAGAGGTAGCTTCTCCAGTACGAAGTCCCTTTCGGAGAGGACGATAAAAAGGAAAAAAACAAGATCCCTAGGAGTCCTGCTGCTCCCTTACTCAGAATGGTCCCAATCTTGCCTGAGTTTCTGGGACACCGGGGAAAGTGCAATGTCTGGGCACAGCCACAAGGTGGCTCAGTGACTTCACACAGCTGTTCCTTAGCATCCACAGGAGGACATAAGCCACAAGCAAGTCCAGAACACTGGAGCCTAAGCTTAAGAAGAGAGCGGCCCAAGAAGGAAGGAGGAAGGAACACAGGAAGATGAGTTCTTCTCAGCAAGATGGGGTGGAGGAAAGTAGGCTGCGAAGCCAAGCCATTATTGACCAGGGCCCTAGAGGGTGCGCTATAGGGAAAAGACACTGAATTTGGATGGAGATGACTTGACTTCAAAGCCTAACCCTGCCATGTAGGTCCTCAGCACATTAACTCCTCTCTAGAGGCCTCAGTTTCCTCATCTGTAAAATGAAAGAGCTTAACTAGATTTTGTCTCAAGTCCCTTTCAGCTCTAAGCCTACAATCCTTTTTATGAATTAGCCTGTTCTATATTTTACCAACTAAGAATCACAGTTTACATCATTAAGTACAAATAGATAATTTGCTAAATATAAAATAGGAGGCAGGTAGGTGGCAAAGCGAATAGACCGCTGCACCTGAGTGGGAAAAGACTAGAGTTCGGATGTGACCTCAGGCACTTACTTGCTGTGTGACCTTGGGCAAGTCACTTAACCTCTGCTTGGTCTCCTCATCTATAAAATAGGGATAATAATAGCATTTCTCTCCCAGGGTTGTTGAAAAGATATAATGAGATACACAGTATGTAATTATTTGCAAGTTATCCTGTCCATTAGAACATGAACTCCAGAGGGCAGGGGCTATTTAAAAACAAAACCAAAAAAACCCCTTTCTTTGTATACAATCAGCAGCACTTGGCAGAATATCCACAGGCCTTAACAAGTGTTTGCTGATGGACTGTTTAGTATCTTTATTTGTTAAAATATCCCTCTACAGCCCTGACCCCCAGGCTCCTATATCTATCTCCAAATATTTCTAACTGAGTGACCAAAATAGATCTGCTCCTTGGTCCACACTTCCACCTCCAAGTTCCTCTTCCACAAGCATCCTTCAACTGTCTCCTCTTTGGATGTCAAGGACCCCCAGGAATGACGTGCGCTCCTCTCTGCCACCCAACTACTGCTCTCGCCCTGTAGTTCTCTCCAGTCCTGTCAGTACCTGGTTCACTCTGATACTCCAGGCAGTATAATTCAATGAAAAGCTTTTAGGAAATGATTGTTCCAAGACTTGGGTTCTAGTACTTTGGCTAATCACTTCACCTTTTGGGCTCACTTTCCTCATCTATAGCATGACATCTCTTTTCTCGCCTTTGAGGCACTACCTTGGGAGTTCCCCACCAAGCCCTAGGAAGCTCATCACCTCATCATCAAGATGTCATGTGAAAAATGATTTTAAATCTTGGTTATCAGTGTCTTGGAGACTAAGAGACTCCCCCCAGCTCCTTCTCCTTACAAATTCCATCTCCGCTTTAGAAGGACATTACTGATGATGAGATTGCACTGAATCTTCTTATCCTGGTCAAACTCTAACCCGGGCCTGAATCGATTTAATCTACTCAGGTTTAGGGAGAGACAGATTCTTCTGCCTAGATAGCTCAAGACTGGGAATGATCTGATATGATGGAGGGGGGAGTCTGGTCTGATAGAACAGGTATTTCCTCTACCAGGAGGAAGAATGATGGCAGGCGATATCAGCCCCTACTGAAAAGGTATTGTACCAAGATTAACTGACCTAAGTCAAATACTTGAGACCGCATTTTAATATAGCCCACCTCCCAGTGTGTTGACCAATCAGAGTTGATTGGCATCCCTTGGGAACACCTACACTTCAAAGGACATATAAGCTTGTACTCCCAAATCCTAAATCAAGCCAGTTCTGGACTATGACTCCCATACAATGCACGCCAACAGAAATTAAAATGTGGACACACACACACACACACACACACAAATTTCATTTGTCTCTTTCTTAGAACAAACTGTTTCAAAATTGGGGTTCAATAACCATATGCCTTGGTATTCCACCTTCTCACTACCCTTTGCCCCTATGAATAGAGGCTGGGGCCATGAGTGCCAAACCTCCATTTAGGAAGAGAGTTCAGCTCAGACATCTTATTTCTCACCCAGCTGAACTACTTTGGGACTTTTCTGACCCAAAACTCTCCATCATGCCCCATCACGTACCTTCTCTTCTCCCCCATTCCCCCTTAACGGACTCTTTGGCTTCCTTTTGTCTGTTGCCTTCCTAAATTGGATAGTAAACTCCTTGACAGCAGGGATTATGATCATTCTTTTTTCGATCTGTATGCTCAGCACTTAGCACAGTATTAGGATATATCACTGCTTAATAAAAGTTTACTTACTACTGACCAGTGACTATAAAAGGAAAATTATCTCAGATACTCTTCTGGCTCTAAAAATCCTATAAAGAACGCCTTGTCTCTTCTGATCATTGCTGCTGATTTCAACATTCATATGATGCTTCATTTAATATCTTAACCTCAAATTTCCTTAGCCTTTCCACCCTTTCATCTGCTTTGCTCTTTAGTCATCAGCAATTAGTTATCTTATCCAAGGTCACCAAAGACTGCTCCCATTGAATCCTCTGATCACTTCTCCCTCTGTCTTGGTTCCTATCATAGCTGCTTTTTACCACATCATGACAATGGTTTTCTTTGCCAATCTCAAGTTCCTTAGACCCCATTTTGCTTTATTGGCCAAGACTGAGAGTCACTGGGAGGGACTTCAATGCAGCCTTCTCTAGCACAGGCATTCCTGACTGTCCCCTATACCTGCTGTAATAGTATTTATAAAGTACTGAAAGGTTTGCAGAGCGTTACATATTTTATCTTGTTTGATCCATCTTAAACCCTTCTGAGGCATCCCCAATCCGTTTTCTCTTTTCCAGGCTTGGCTTATTTCCAAAGAAAATAATTAAATATTGTGCTAGTTGTGTATAACAAAAAGTCCCACAACTTAACCCAAAACTGGACCTTCTCTATTACTCAATGCTTCTGTTTGTCACATTGCATTAGCGGGAGCTCTTTTAAACCTTTTTCATTTTCAAACCCACCTCTGCCTCCTTTATTCTTAGAAGAAAACTTCATCTCCAATTACTCTAAAGATCATGGCCATCCTGAGTATGCTTACTCATCTTTATCATTTGCTAAAGGTCACTACACTCTGTTTTCCTCAAAATTTCCTTTTCTCTCCACACACCCTCTCTTTCTCAAATATACATGCTGCTTTTTCATGCGCTATGTTCCCACTCATGACATTTTCTCTAGGATGCCTTATTCCCCGCCCCCCCCACTTTCCAGTCTACTTTAATCCTACCCATCCTTCATGTCACTAATTCCTCAATCCATTAGACAGTAGAAATGAGCCTTGTGTTCCACCCATAATGTTTAAGTTCCACCAGTCATTCTCATTACAGGCTATATCTACAACCTTTTCAAGAAACAATTTTTTTCTCCCCTACCTACCTATAAACTCCTTGAAGCCATTGTGATCAATAAAAATTGAGTGTTTGTTCACCTAAACGGTCCTGCCATCCTCCAAATACTCCAAGCACAACAGTTCTGTGTTCCTGAGATTCTTCTTCTCTTGTTTTGCCCCTTCGCATACCATTTCCACCGCCGCCAGTCAAACTCAAGCCTTTAACTCCTCGTGCCTAGCCTTCTACAGCAGTGCTCCACCTGATTTTCATGGTACAAACATCCCTGAACCACCAATCTATCTGGAATCCTGTGCTGGTGAGCCAAATGGGCTCCTTAGCATTTAGTTCAACAAGTGCCCTAGAAGAGTTTGGCTTTTGTTTGTTTTGAGTAATTCAGTGTATTTCATTGAGTCTTACTAGGTGCTAAGCCCCAGGCCCAAACCCATATTAGGTGTAAATCCTACGTGGGTGTGGATTGGCACCTAAGGTGGGGCCCAAGATGGGGCTAACTCCAGGAAGGGCCTAGTTTACATGTCTGGGACAGCAGAGGCTCTTAGACCACGTGGGTTTAAGTGGCCTCTTTGTGACAATTTTAGGTCACGTGGGTGAGTGGCATGTGTGACTCCCCCCTGATGCTGAAAAAGATATAAAAACCAGGGGTTGGCCTCCTCTTCCTTGGAGCTCATTCCCGCAACAGTGGTGGCGCGCGTGACTCTGGGCCAGCCCTTGTTCTGAGCTCCGGGGCTGAACCTAGATGTTGGTAACTAT
>JAQQSZ010003105.1:0-14545 GCA_028646595.1 Phalanger gymnotis
CCCCCCCCTCTCCTTCCCTCTCTCCCTCTCCCCATCCGTCTCTCCCCTCATTCTTTGAGATGAGCAGCAACATTTTTTTTGTTAGCAGTCACAGAATTTAGAGTTGTAGGGATCACTTCTATAAGTCGTCTTGTCCACTTCTATCTCATTTTGTAAATGAAATCACTTTGGCCTAGAAAGAAAGGTTCAGTGATTTGCCAAAGGCCACATAGCTCACTCATGAGAGAGCCAGGAACATTCATTCATTCAACAAGCATGTATTAAATACCACTCTAGTGGGAGTTGAATTGGAAACTTCCAGGGATGAAGTGACTCAGCTCTCAGGCCCTTTAGAGATAATTAACTTCTTTGCTGCTCTGGCCCAGTTGGGCTTGGTGCTTTGAGCTAATAAGCCAGTCTCACTATTGGTCGATAAACAGGAAGAGCTGGTGACTTAGTGGATATTGAAAGGGGGGATGATCTCACCTTGACAATTCTCTCTCTTTTTGGCTTTAGGTCCTGTCAAGACTTTAAAGAGTGGAAGAAGGACCCTATCTTCCACCCTGGCCACCAGGAAGCCATACAAACATGGCATATGGGGCATGCCTCCTGACTAAGCAAACATTAGTTTAGGGGCTGCCTTTTTTGTATTTCTTCTTCCTCGGTCTCAGGCGGATAATTATCTATCCACCCATGGATGTGTCCAGGCTTGGAGGAAACCCTGTAAATTCAAAAGGGCTCGAGGTCCTAGGCCCTTTTAGTTACAGCAGACCAGGTGAGTGGAAGAGTCCTTAATGACTACTGTAGTGTTCTTGAAGGAGATGACCTCCATGAGGAGGACCGGCCCAAGCTTGATCCATTTTACCAGAAGATACGGACAAAGATTGTTTGGACAGCATAGAGCCAAGGTGAAATGTGGGCTGTTTGCTCAGTAGTCCCACACATTGCTTTATAGTCTGATGAGGTTGAAGGATCAGCTTCCTGAGAGAATCTATCAGGAACTTCATCTAGTCATGGAAGCTATTTGAAGTCTTTCTGTCAATGTGCCCTGTGAGTCTTTTGGGCCCATTAGAATTTCTTTGTGTGTGTGGTGGCAGGGAGGGGGGGAGAACCAAACCTGCCCTGAATCTGATAATAATTAATTATGATGGCGATGAGAGCTTTAAAGTTGGCACACCAGGTTACCTGTGCTGTGGCATTTCAAATTTCTCAACACCCACTATTTTCATCCCCATTCTAAAGACAAGGAAACTGTGGCTGAGAGGAACCAAATGATTTCACCGGGAGGACCCAGCTCCTCAATGTCTGAGCTGAGATTTGAACTCAGGTCATTCTCATTCCAAGTCTGGTGCTCCTCCCACTGCATCCCCAGCTGCTTTTCTGTTTTCCCCTTCTTGGGGAAACCTTAGACGTGAGCAACAACTTAATTTTCAAATAATTTGTCCCCAAGTCACTAGAGGGAGATTAAAGGAGCCAAAGAGCGAGAGAAAAGGGAGCCACATCCATCACATCAGAGGTCAGGTTTCCCTAAGACCAGCAGGACTTTCCAGGCAGACAAGCTCCTTGGGGAAGGAGGGGGTGAGCACGATGCCCCAACAGCAATTCTTTTTTCTTTTTATTTATTTAGTGTTTTATTTTTCTCCAATTACATATAAAACCAATTTTTTGAAATTCATTTTTAAAACTTTGAGTTCCAAATTCTCTCCCTTCCACCCTCCCCACCCCCACGTGGAGAAGGCAAACAATTCAGTATAAGTTATACATGTGCAGTCATGCAAAACTTATTTCCACATTAGTCATGTTGCAAAAGAAAATGCTGACTAAAATTTAAAAACCCGAGAAACATAAAGTTAAAAAAAAATCTATGCTTCAACCCGTATTCAGACTCCATCAGTTCTTTGTCTGGGAATGGATAGCATTCTTCAACATTAGTCTTTAGTCTTGTATCACCGTATTGCTGAGAATGCTAAGTCATTCACGACTGATTATCTTACAACGCTGCTGTTGCTGTGTACACGGCACATTTTACTTTGCATCAGTTCATGTAAGTCTTTCCAGGTTTTTCTGAGAGCATCCTGCTCACCATTTCTTACAGCACAATAATATTCCATCACAACCACATCGCACAATTTGTTCAGCCATTCCCTAATTGATGGGCATCCCCTCAATTTCAAACTCCCTGCCACCAGAAAAGAGCTGCTATAAATATTTCCATACATATAGGTCCTTTTCCTCTTTGCTTTTTTATCTCTTGTTGGATACAGACCTAGTAGTGGTATTGACAGGGTACAGGCTCTGGAAACCCCCTTGAACTCTCCTTAAATTTCCCCACTTGATCTGGCTTTTGCTTGAGGCTGTAAGCCTTTCATTACTACTATGCCCAATTCTCTGTTACCCTTAACCTAGCATAGGCCTTCATAGTCTGTTACCTCCCATTGCCTCTGGCTACTTCCCACCCTTGATGCTATCTAAAGCCCATTCTCTTGGTTCCTGGGTCTGATCTCTAGTCATCCTAGCCTACTGGCCACTCCCATCAAGATCCTCCCTAGGCCCCTCAGACTACTTGGCCAACCCTAGGTCTCTCCCACAGTCTTTCTCTATCTAAGAGCCATCTTGTTTGCATGAAAGTGTTCAGATTCAATTCTGACCCTCTTGCATTAGCGACACAAATGTTCAGATTCCTTAAGAGTCTGGCCAACATGGTGGATCTTTAATAAATCTTATCTTTGGCTGAAAGAAGGCTTGGGTTGAATTCATTAAGGCAGGACCTTCATGTAGATATTTTGGGATCCTGGCACCCCTAAAGCTCAACAGTATTGCTAGGTCAAAGGGTATGCATGGTTTTATAGCCCTTTGGGCATAGTTCCCAATTGTTGTAAGGAATGGTTGAATCAGTTCACAACTCCACAAGTGCATTAATGTCTCATTTTTGCACATCCCCTCCAGCATTGATCATTTTCCTTTTCTGTCCTATTAGCTAATCTAATAGGTATGAGGTAGTACCTCAGCATTGTTTTAATTTGCGTTTCTCCATTCAATAGTGATTTAGAACATTTTTTTATATGACTATAGCAAGCTTTGATTACTTCATCTGAAAGCGTCATATCTTTTGATCATTTATCAATTGAGGAATGGCTCTTATTTTATAAATTTAACTTGATTCTCATTTGAAAAATGAGGAGGACTTTATCAGAGAAATTTGCTTCAATTTTTTTTCACAGTTACAGTTGCTAAATGTATTTCCCTACATCCTATTTCCCATCCTGTTTATTCTATTATCTCACTCCCCTTTCACCTTGGCCTCCCTCAAAAGTGTTTTGTTTCTGACTACTCCCTCCCCTAATCTGCCCCTCCTTCTATCACACCCCACTTCACCCCTTATCCTCGTCTCACCCTGCTTTCCTGTAGGGTAAGATAGATTGCTATACCCAATTGAGTATGTATGTTATTCCAACTCTTTGAGCCAATTCTGCTGAGAATAAAGTTTACCTACTCCTCCCTCTTCCCCTCCACTGTAAAAGCTTTTTCTTGCCTCTTTTAAGAGAGATAATTTCCTCCATTCTACCTCTCTTTTTCCCTTTCTCCCAGTACATTCTTCTCTCACCCCTTAATTTTATATTTTTTATATCATCCCTTCATATTTAACTCACACCTGTGCACTCTGTCTGTATGCACACCAACGATGTATTCAGTTCCCTAAAGGAGATGCCACGAACCTGCTAAACACAGACCAGCTTGCTGTGTGTCATTTGTGATATCTTTAGAAACTAAATGAAAGGACTCAGTAAATTCTGCTGTGGAAAACATTGATTTTCTCTCCCTTGTTCCATAATTGAACCACCAAAGGACTGGAGAACAGAGGCAGCCAGGTGGCAAGGACATGGAATGCTGGACCCAGAGTCAGAAAAGCCTAGGTTTCTATCCACACTCATACCCCTGGAACCAAGGTCAGGACACCATCTTTGTTAGCATCAGTTTTCTCATCTGAAAAATGGGGATAATAGCAGCACCCTGCCCCCACCTTGTTGTGAAGACCTAATGAGATCCACTTTGTAAAGTGTTTTGTAAACCTGAAATGTGTGGGTAATTGAGATGGTTTTCCCCACCCTCCTATCACTTACAATCCAGATGCTAGAGTAAGAGAGGATTGAACATTATCAGGAAATCTATTTGCTTCTCTCCCATCTCTCTCTATTCCCAGCAGATACATTGTGTTTCATTTCTCCCAGTTGTGTATCAACTTATCAGTCAAAAGACAAAAGCCTCCCTTTTCAATATAGTCAGTGAAATTGGATGTTTCTGGGTGATCTAAAAATGTGGATGGTCTTTGGGTAGTCTTTAACACCTTTAGTTGCTCCTTCTGGCCAAGGGATTTATTCTCTAGTGTTGAGGGCACACCCATCCTCCCATCCTTCAGGCTTTTCCTAGGAGTGAACCTGGACTCCTCTCTCTTTCCCCTCTTCCCCTTTCCCCCTTTCCAAGTCTAGCCCAGCTTTGTCAAGTTTCCCTCTGCAGCATCTCTCCAATTCGCCCCCTCCTCTCCTGGGACACTGCCCTACCCTGGCACAGGCCCCCATCCCCTCAGCTGGACTATGGCAGTAGCTGCTTGGGGGGTGGGGTGGGGAGGGAGGGGAGTGTCTGCTTGCCTCAGTCTCTCTCAACCCCAGTCCTCCCTCCATTCAGCCACCAAACAGATTCTGATCATGTCACACACACACACACACACACACACACACACACACACACTCAGTAAACACCAGCGGCTCCCTATTCCCTCCCGGATCCAATACAAATTCCTCCATTTGGCTTTTAAAGCCCTTCTTTTCTTTCCAGCTTTCTTACATTCTCTGCAATCCTGTGACAGCGGCCGACTTGCTGTATCCCACATGAGACATTCCACCTCCTGGGCTTTTCCTCTGGCTGTCCGTCATGCCGGGAACCATCGGCCTCCCTTTTTCTGTCTCCCTTTTTCTGCCTCCTGGGTTCCTTCAAAGTCCCATCTTCCCTGAGAAGCCTTTCCCAGCCTTCCCTCTGAGACCAGCCCTGTCTGTCCTGTCTTGACTTTGCTCATTGTTGTGTGTGCCTGTGTCTCCTCCATTAGGGCCTGAGCTTCTTGGGGGCAAGGACTAGGACTGTCTTCTGCCTTTCTTCATATCCCCAGTGCTTAGTATAGTGTAAAGGCATATAGAAGCGCCTAATAAATGCACGTTGACTGACTGAAGGACTGATTGCTGGTGAAGAGCTGATCCCTGGTTGATGCTGTGTAGCACCCATAGGCCCCTAGTCAGCCTGGCAAACCCAACAGGGCCTGGAGCAACACTGGGGTGGCTCCACACCAGAAGAGGACGTTGGCTGAATGAGATTTCCATGCCATGGCAAAGTTCTGGTGAAGCTTCTAAAGCTTCTCCTCTGGCCCCGGGACACATCCAAGGGAAATGGAATTGTGTCTATCATCTTGTCATCAATAAACCAATCAGTCAATTAGTTATTAACTACCTACTATGTGCCAGGAACTGTGCTTGCTGTCCAAGAGTGTACCTTCTAATGGGAGGACAACATGCCAGGGTGGTCATAGCCACAGCATGAATACAGAGTGAATAACCATCCACATGCGAAGAGGAGGTGATTCTGGAAGGGAGCACACTGGGGGTTGGGGGGGGTCAGCTTAAAGGAAGAGAGGGAACCCAGGAGGCACCTATCCCACAAGTGGGCCTTCCAGTGCAGAGGCCCACAAACTAGAGCGTGGAGCAGAGAGAAGGTCACTTTGGAGGGACCACAGAACACTGGAGGCTGGATAGGGGGGCTGAACTCAGGACGCATTGGGATTGAAAAACTCTATAAAGGATTTTGTCCTTAAACCTAAAGGCAATAGGAAGGCCCTGGTTGACTCAGGGAGTCACGTAGTCAGATCTGCAATTAAAGAAAAAGGATTTTGGAGGATAGACAGGAGTAGGGGAGGAAGTCTGGAGGCAGGGAGGCCCCTGAGTTGCTGCTGAGAGGTGACGAGGCCCTAAATTAAAGATGGCGGCTGTGTGAGTGGAGTGGAGTGTGAAGGCAGAATCAGCCAGATTTGACAACTGATGGGTGGTATGAGGTGAGGGAGAGTGAGGTGTCCGAGATAATGCTGGTTATGAGCCTGGGACAGAAATAGACAAACTGGAAGTAGGAGCATTCTTCTATACATTGAATGAAGCAGTGATTAAACAAAGGCCATCCGCCTTACGGAAGAATTGTCTTCGATGCAGGTGTCACCATGTGTGCGAACATCTAAGGGGCATGCCCTCAGCACCCCCAGCCCGCAGAGAAGCTGACCTCTCCTTCCTCCTCAGGCAATGTGGAATCTTAGCAACAACCACAGCTGAATCTTGCCTCTGTACAGAGAACCACATGCTCTCACACCTGATCACCTCTCTGGGTCTGATCTCCGAATGCGGGAGGAGAGTGCCCGGGCTGACAAGCTCCTAGATCTTTAACTTGTCCTTAGCAAATCCTGAGCATCTGCCTCTGGCAGGGGGATGAGGAGGAAATTCACCCTACATGGGAGGACCTGTCTCTGACGCCTTAACAGAGGATGGCAGGAATGGAGAAAGGAAGAGAAAGGAAGAAAGGAAGTGAGGACAAAGGAAAGAGCCCGGTAATTACCAGCTGGTAAGCAGCAGGTTGGAGGACTTGGCTCTTTCCAGATCAGCTCCTGGAAGCTACTAACCGAAACACCCTGCATACATTAAATCCCCCTGACTCAGGACTATGACGCCTGGAGTGGGAAGGTTTCCTCAATGATGCTGGTCGTTTCTGGTCATGGGATCCCAGTATTTTAATAATTTCTGCTAATGAGAAGCCAGGGACATTACCACCAGGTGGTGCACAAGATCTAAAATGTCTTTGACCCCAGGCCAGCTTCCCTTCTAAGGTCAAGTTGGTCACGAATATGTAGCAGGTAGGACATGTGACAAAGAAATAGTTTCTTTAAAAAAAAAAAAAGAACAAAACTCTTCCCTCTAATTAACAAGTTTGTTTTTTTTCTTTCTCACATGCCCCTCCCCCATTTAAAAAAAAAGGGAAAAGAAAAAACCCTTGGAACAAATACATGTGATGATATGCTCAGAGCCGCCCCAACATGTGGTGGGACCTAGAGGCTCCCTCCCAGTCCTTGGACATCTTCAAACTCTTGTTGGAAGTAGGGAAGAGGATGGTCTCTGAGAGCCCTTCCCACTCTGCCCTTTGATAGATTCGTGCTTTCTTTCTTTTTCATTTGTAAGTAGAATTCACCAAAGTTTTCCTCTGACTCATCTTAGCATGACAGTGACCCTGGCTTGAGGAGACAATGCGCTCTGACAAGCTTTTCCAACAAGGGAAGGCTTTGGGTCTTGTCTCTTTTGTAAGGACCAGCCTGTCTAAGTCCAGAGAAGCTCTGGCCACGAGGGGATGGAGTCTTTGGCCGTGGCCAACCCAGAAACAAAGTAAAAATCTAAACTGGTGCTCAGGCTAGCGGGGCCTACAGGAAGTCACTCTGGAGCTGCGTGATGAGTAAAAGTAAATGGGCTGGTCATATGGATGGACAGCTTGGAGGCTGCCCTGCTGCCTGTGGAATGTCAGAAGGCTGACAGGAAAGGTTTTTCACCACAGATCTGTGGATTTTAAACTAGATAGATAGATAGATAGATAGATAGATAGATAGATAGATAGATGCTCATATTTTAAAATAATTGGTTTCCTTTGCCATCTTTCTTTTTCTTTTTTTGGAGGGGGAAAGGCAGGGCAATTGGGGTTAAGTGACTTGCCCAAGGTCATACAGCTAGTAAGTGTGTCAAGTGTCTGAAGTCATATTTGAACTCAGGTCCTCTTGACTGCAGGGCCACTGCTCTACTCACTGCACTGCCTCACTCCTCCTTTGTGATCTAATGTATTTTATTTTATGCATATTAAAACATAATTCTGAGCAAAGGTCTCTAAGCTTCACCAGACTACCAAAGGGGTCTATAACACAGAAAAGGTAAAGAACTTCAGACCCTGAGGAGGCCTCTGGAATCCTGGAATGGCTTGGAACAGGGCATGATAAAGTGTGGCTCAGGATGGGTGGCTCTCTGTACCCTGGGAGGGTCTAACTCACATCAGTGAGATCACATACCCACAGAAGCTGTGTAATAAGAGGACTCCGATAATCTGGCAATGGGTCACAAGGACAAAAAAGGAAGTCACAGCTAACGCTGTCTCAAGCCCTGGAGTCTGCAAAGCTGAAGTGTCACCTCCTTTCTTCATGCCCATGGAATTCACTACATATTCCTCAAATGCCAGTGGCCACAGACTCAGAGGCAGTGCTGGTTTTGCAAAGATGGCAGGTCTGATAAGCTAATTAGGTGCTGAAAAGCTCCCAGCTCTCCAGAGACAGTCTGGGCAGGATCCACTGGAAGACACTCCCAAACAGATCCCTGGGAGACAAGTCCACAAGGTGGGGATCTTTCCTCTGCCCAGGACAGGGTCTTCTCCTCTCTGGGCACTTTTCTTCAGGAAGAGGAACAGACTAGAACAAGGAAACACCTTTGGGAGATGCAGAAACTCTGCCAATACCAGCCTAGGGAGCTAAGAACTACTTGGAGGGAAAAGACGTCACCTTTGCAAACACCCACACATTAACTCTGCAAATCCCACGGTCCCCTTCCCCCAACTGCCATAATTAACAGCTCTGTAATTAATAAGGTGAATAAGGACTTTTAATGACATCCTAATAAGCACCTTAGTTCTGAGGGAGAGAGAGTAAGGGCAGCCTGGCTGGCCAGCTCTCATTGCTAGTTTTGGGAGTTCCCACGGTGGAGGCCCGTTCTCCTCCCAATACCAGGCACTTGAGCCAGCAGAGATCTCTCCGTGGGGGCCTGGAGGAATCTGGTTGGACAGGAGCCCAGGACTCGGCAGGCAGGCTCCACTTCTTAAGAGTGCCCCAATGATCCCCCACCTGCCCTCTGCTGCTCTTTGGGGGAGTCAGTCTGACATATTTGTGGCTCTCCCCCCCCACCCAGCTTCTGCTGTCTCCCAAGCCACAGAACAGCCCCTCTACCCCTAAACAGAAAACAGGACTGAGGAAGTCAAAACCCTCAGAGGTCAGTTTCACAGTCAGTGATGCTCAGATGAGGTGGCTGACCATGTGATGAGTGTTCCTGAGCATGGACATCAACCTGAGCCCTGATTGCCACGTCCGGCCTGCAGCCCCTAGTTACATGAAAGGCTGCTCCTTCTGTTGACAATAACTGAGGAGTGGTCTGGGGGCTGTGACAGGGAGGACACCCGAATGGCCCGATTCCAGCCTATCCAGATTACAGGATCAACTGCCTGCCCCCAAATGTCCATAGGCCATTGGGAGGTTGATTTGTAACCTGATTGAGCATGACTTCCAGACTGCCAGCTCTGCCTTCCCTATGCTACAGATGAGGACAATGTGGCACCAGGGAGGTGTACTGGCAATCAAAATGGGCTCTTAGCACTTAATTCAACCAAGTGCCCTTGAAGAGTTTGGCCTTTATTTCCTTGATGAAATTGGAGTCCTTGATGACCTCCTTGCCTCAAGGGAAAGCCTAGTATACATAGGTTTGAGTGACATGTTTGTGACATCAGAGGCTTTTAGACCACATGGGTTTAAGTAGCATTTTTGTGATGATTTTAGGTCACATGGGAGAGTTGCATGTGTGACTCACCCTTGACCCTGAAAAAGATATAAAACTAGAGGTTGGCTTGCTCTTTTTCGGAGCTCTGACCCACAGCAGGAGTATTACATGACTCTGGGCCAGCCCTTGTTATGATCTCCCGGGCTGAACTCAGATGTTGGTAAAATATGAATTGTATTTCGCCTGTCTGTCAATGTTTGTAATTTGTTTTTATTTGCTCTGAAGTTCAGGGTGCTGGCTTTTTCTCCTGAACTAAGTGAGTGATATTTGTAAGCTGGATTAAAGTAAGCTTGTTAACCCCTTAACGTTGCTTTCCTTAGTAAAGCAGATCAAAAGAACCTGGGATTATAGCGTTCTGTGACCTGGTTGTTGTAGGTTTTACACCCCCACAGCAGCTGCTAGCTGGATTGTTGTAACAGGAGGTCCCACCATCAGCATCAGAAGTGGAGTCAGAGCCCAGGGCACTGGCTCTCTCGAGGCCAGGATGTCTGCCCTCTGGGTCGTCTGGGTGTACCCCATCCTGAGAAGTGTCCCTCTTGGGGATGCTCCTACAGCCACCTTCTGCTTTATGAATCTCAGAAGTTTTGAGCCAGGATGAATGGGGGCAACTCTCCACCATCCTAGTGAGTTACAGAGGAGACCCGTCAGCCCTGAGAAGCTGGTGTACCTGTAGGAGGTGGAAGGGCCAAGGGCTGCTCATCAAGACCCCCAGGAGACCCCTTCTGAGTTTGGATGGGTCCTTGTCCCAGGACTCCAAGAGCCGGTCATGCCACTTCTCCTGCTCCCTCTCTGGCTCAGCCTCTGGATGAGCATTTATTTATTTATGAAAGAACACTTGTGGGGAGCCTTTAAAAACACCACGGAACCTGTCCTGCATGAGGAAGAGCCAGAAGTAGGTTCCCTGAACTTCCTGGAGTTTTCATCCGCCATCGTGTCCTGCTGCCACTCTGAACAAAGACTTCTAACAAGAATGTTTCTACTGCTTTAGGAGGCCAATTGCTTCCAGCTCTTCTAGCTAGATTGTGCAGTGGCTAGAACACTGGGTCAGGAGGGCCTGAGTTCAAATCCAACCTCAGACACTTACTAGCTGTGTGGCCCTGGGCAAGTCACTTAACTCCATCTGCCTCAGTTTCCTCATCTCTAAAAACAGCTGGAGAAAGAAAAGACAAACCACTCTTGTATCTCTACCAAGAAGACCCCAAATGGAGTCAGAAAGAGTTGGACCCAACTGAAAAACAACTCAACAACAATAAATCTTAATGGAGAGAAACCAAGAAAGCCCAGCTTGGCCGAGTCTTTCTATTCTGTCCAGAAACTCACATATTTGGAAATGGAAACACCATCTTTCTTTGTATCCATCATTCCCAGTCACCAGGCACTGACCAAGCCCTTGAATCCTCTGGTACCTGAGTCTCCCTCCATTTCCCATTCCACAGGCCCTGGCCTCTGATGGAGTCTCCATGTGGGAACTGCTTATGACCGATTAATGTTTAAATGGGAAGCAGGCAAGGTTCCATATTGTGTCGTGCGGACTTTGAGTCTTCAGGGAATGAAGAAAACCCATCCACTACTGTGCTCCAGACTGAAGACACAAAGACAACACAGCCCATCCCATTCTACTGGATTTCTGTCATTCGGTCTTGTCCATGTCCAACTCTCCATGACCCCATTTGAGGTTTTCTTGGTGGAGATACTGGAGTGGCTTGCCATTTTCTTCTCCAACTCATTTTACAGATGCGAAACTAAGACAAACAAGGTTAAGTGACTTGCCTAGAGTCACATAGTAAGTGGTTGAGGCTGGCTTTGAACTCAAGTCTTCCTGACTCCACACCTGGTGCTCTATCTGCTGTACCACCTGGCTGCCCCATTCTGCAGGGAGGGGGAATCAATCAGTCACCAAACTTTGTTAAACCCATACTATGTGTCAGGAAGCGTGCGAGATTCCGGGGCCCTAGATCTAAAAAATACACTCAAGGAGTATACATTCTATGGCCACAGAAACACACCCGTGAAGGAGAATAGGAAGTGTGAAGGACCACACTGCTCCCCACTTGGGGTTTGAAGATCAGTCTTTACCAATGGCTTGAACTCCACAGTGAACTCCCGGATCTTACTACAGGAGGGTTAAGTTCGACAGTAAAGAACGAGGTTCCCGCAGAGCTATGTCCTCTGTGTTACAGTACCATGGCGTCCCAGAGTGTTAGCTTGCATGGGAAAGGAAATGGAGACTGCGGTGGATGGTTACCCCACAGGCAAACGGGGCATGGGAGCCAAGGGGGTCAGTGATCTTGGGCTGGGAGTCAGGAAGATTTGAGTTCAATTTTTGATTACATAAATTTCAAAAGGTTTTACATAAACAAATCTGATAAAGCTAAGTGAAAGGGGAAACAACTGGAGAAAAATAATCTTTGCAGCAAGTTTCTCTTTCCTAAGATATGTCATAAGGAGCTGATTCAATTTTATAAGACTAAGAGCCATTTTACAATTGACACGTCATCTATGGATATGAAAAAGCAGATCACAAAGAAGAAATCTAAGCTACCTAGAGCCACATTAAAAAAATATTGCAAATTGCTACTGAATAGAGACAGGTGAAGTAAATAGGTTCTGAGATTCTGCCTCATATCCATCAGATCGGCAAAGATGCAAAAACAGGAAAATGATAAAACAGCGGCGGGGCTGGTGGGGGTGGTGGGGAAGCAGGCGCAGTGATGCGTTGTTGGTGGAGCTGTGAATGAGTACAACCGTCCAGAGAAGCAATTTGGAATCATTCACAGGCAGTGGAAGTCCTTTGACCCAACTATATACCATTGTTAAGCCAGTACCCAAAAGACATCAAAGAAAGAGGAAAAGATGTATGGCAGCTCTTTCTATGCTAAGACAAAGTAGGAAAAGAAAAGGATGCCCGTTAGCTGGGGAACAAATTGCAGTGTGTGAATGTGATGGAATATTAGTGTGCTTCAAGAAATGAAAAAAAGAATGGTTTCAGAAACTTGGATGAACTGATGCAGAGAGAAGTAAGCAAAACCAGAACCTGGCATTATTACGTTAATGTTATAAAATGAATGATTTCGAAGAATTCTAGAAACCGATGAGCAATACGAAGCTTTAATTTGCCTCTTTGCCCCCTCCCTTTCATTGCTCCCAGTTCTGTACCAAGCCCCCCACCCCCACCCCACCTTTTTCAAACAAGCCATCATTACTCACCTCATATCTGGTGCTTTGGAGGGCAAGGTTTTTAACCTTTCCATAAGACAATACGTTCATCTGCATTCAGCATCCAGCCCTATACTTTTTAGCCTTCTGATTCCTAACTGTACCCTGAGGAAAGAAAGAATGAACCAAAGTCATTATCTTTCCCTCCAGACCCTCTCTCCTCGTACCCTCCCTACCCTGCCCTCCTCCCATATCCACGCTGGTGCCAAGGCCTGTCAACCTCTCCTCTGCAGCATCTCTCCAATATGCCCCTTCTGTCCTCTGATAGTGGCCCCAGCCTGGTGCAGACCCTTGTCACTCAAGCCTGGTTTAGAGCAGTAGCTGCTGGGCGCTCTGCCTACCTCAGTCTCTCCTGCTCCAGTCCATCCTCCATTCAGCCAGCAAAAGGATTTGCCTAAAGCTCAGGTCTGACCGTGTCACCCGAGCACACACACACACACACACACACAAACACACACACACACACACACACACACACACACACACAGCCCCTACTCAATAAACCAGTGGCTCCCTATGGCCTCCAGGATCAACTACAAAGTGTCTGTTTTCCTATTTATCCTGTATACAGCTTACTTCCTTTATGCCTGTTTACATGTTGTCTTCCCCATTAGATTGTGAGTTTCTTACTGTCTTTTGCCTCTTTTTGGACCCCCAGTGAAGCACACAGTAGGTACTTAATAAATGTTTATTGATTGACTGTGTGGAGGAGGGGCTTGTTATTCTACTCAGGCTTATATCACCTGCAAATTCAATAACCTTGGCATGGATGTCTTCATCTAAGTCACTCGCTTACAAGTTGGCCATCTCTTTACCTCCCTCACTTTCCCTCTGCTGCAGCCTAGGAGGCCCTGTCCAGGTCCTGGGTATGAAGGAGATGGGTAAGTAGAGAGCACCTCGACGGTCAGAGCGGCTTTGGTCTTCCTGGCTGACGTCCATCGGGACGTAGATGCCTCGTTCCTGGGCTTCAGGACACGAGAGCTCTTACTATTTGGAGGGCAGCCCCTGCAGACCTGCCTGCCCTGACCCGGGACCCTGGGGTCCTTCCTATGTGACTGGGTGCTCTCAGGCTATGGGCGCCATGCACGTTACTTTATCAGAGCTTTTTCTTTTTTTAAATTTCATTATCGCCTCTCAGAGGCCTGTTAAAAATTTTCTGTGGTGGTTTTATTCCAACTACACATTCTCATTTTTTGTGCTTTCTGGATCCAGTTTGTCTTTTCTACTTTGAAACCTTTTTGCTGAAGGAGAGATGGAACAATAAACCTTAATGACTCTTTTTTTTTATTTGTACTTCAATAGATCAATTTAAATGGTCAAAGCCTTCATCAATGAAATAATAAAACTATAAACCTATTTTCCACTTTTAAAAAAAGTACTGAAAGGTTAAAAGGGTTTTTTGTGTTTTGTTTTTTCCCCAGAATGACCCCCAAGGGCTTTTGTTGATGTTGCTGCTGGTGGTTTGGCAAAGGGATCATCACAAGCTGCTGGAAAGGTCTCCTTTGTCCGGGTGACTCCGAACCATGGAGAGACAATGGCCTAGAGGCACGTTTGCATAGACCCCCTTCAGGTCCCAGAGAAGGGAGAAAGAAGCCTCCACCTCCTTTGAAGAGTCTTCCTCCTGAAATGTGAGCAACCTCAGGTACTGGCCTATCATCAGCTTGGACTAAGGACAGTGAGACAGTCCTGTACAC
>JAQQSZ010003106.1:0-14544 GCA_028646595.1 Phalanger gymnotis
TTTACATTAATAAAATAGAAAAAGAACAACTCACTCAATTGGCCATGCAACAACAAAAAAAGCTAGAAAAAGTACAAATTAAAATCCCCCAACTAAACACCAAAATGGAAATCCTGAAAATTTAGGGAGAGATTTATAAAGTGGGAAGTAAGAATACCATTGAACTAATAAATAAAACCAAGACTGAGTTTTATGAAAAAGCCAATAAAATAGATAAAGCATTGGTTAATTTGATTTTTTAAAATGGAAAGAAGAAAACCAAATTACCAGTATCAGAAATGAAAAAGGTGAATTCACCACCAATGAAGAGTAAATTAAAGCAATTATAAGAGGTATTTTGCCCAATTATAAACCAATGAATCTATCAATTTAAGTGAAATGAATGAATATTTGCAAAAATATATATTGGCCAGATTAATAGAGGAGGAAATACAATAAGTAACTCTATCTGAGAAAAAGAAATTGAACAAACCATAAATGAACTCCTTCAAAACAATTCACAAATGAATCGTACTGTTCAAACATATAAAGAAAAATTAATTCCAATACTATATGAATTAATTGGAAAAATGGGCAAAGAAGGAGTCCCACCAAATTCCTGCTAGAACACAAATGTGGTACTGATACCTAAACCAGGAAGAGCAAAAACACGTAAAGGAAATTGTAGACCAATTTCCTTAATGAATATGGATGCAAAAATTTTAAATAAAATATCATAAAGAGATTACAACAATATATCACAAAGAATATACCCTCTGAATAGGTGGAATTTATACTTGAAATACAGGGCTGGTTCAGTGATGTGCTATATCAATAACAAAGCAGCAAAAACCATGAGATTGTTTTAGCAGATGCAGCAAAAGCTTTTCACAAAATACAATACCCATTTCTATTTTTAAAAATCCTTGGAAAGCATAGGAATGTGCTTTCTTTAAAATGATAAGTACTATCTATCCAAAACCATCAATAAGCCTTATCTGTAATGGGGATAAACTGGAAACCCTTCCAATGAGATCGGGGGTACAGCAAGGATCACCATTATCACTACTATTACCTAATATCATACTAGAAATGCTAGCTATGGTAATTAGAGAAAAAAGAAATTAATTAGAATTAGGAATTAGAATCAGCAATGAGGAAACAAAACTATCACTGTTTGCAGATGACATGATGGTATGCTTGGAGAATCATAGAAAATCAACTAAAAACAGTTGAAATGATTAGATTCTTTATGTCTGAAATCAGGACTGTAAGACCTGTAAAATCTACTTCGTAGGGTTGTTCTGAGGATCAAATGAGATGATGTATGTAAAATATTTAAAGTTATGTGTAAATATATCTTTTTTTTTTTACTTTTCTAGAGCATACATGCATTTCTTTCATATATCTCTGTTTACTTCTAGCAATTCTTTGGGGATTCATGTAACCATGTCCCTTATTGTGATTAGGTATAGACATGATGGTTCTGAATTTGTTTGTTCCACTGCCATATCTGATAAGAATAGATTACTTTAGAAATGATAGACCTGTTCATTTTCACTGCCATTTGTTGTCTTACTCCCAATTTGGTTAACATACATTGTGAAGATAATCTATCTTAGCTGGATACTCTGTCAAGCTCTTTTATTTAATCAATTTCCTTTTGCTATTTTACAAGGTGATACTGCTGGTAATAAATATTTCTCATTCTCTGTAGTATTTTTAAAATATTTTATTGATGTCTTTATTTCCCAGTTAATTCCCACCACACTCACCAGTTCAACCATGTCACAGAGAAAAATAACTAAGCAAAAACTTCTGATAAATCATATTAGTTGATTATTTATTTATTTTATCCTGGTAGCTTTCCACCTTTCTGCTATGAGAGAGGAAGTATGTTTATCTCTTCTCAGACCATCAGATGGTTTTCCATTTACTCACATTCAACTTCCTTTGAGTAACTTTTTCATTTATATTTTTTGTAACCACTACACTACTACACTGTTGTAGTTCACTTACATTATTTTTATTGTTTTAGTTCTATTTCTATTTCTTTAATCAGTTCATTCAGAGCTTCCAATTTTTCTCTGTAGTCCTTACTCATCATTTCCTATATTCCATTACATTCCAATTCTATAATTATTCTCTGTAGTTTTTTGCAAATAAATGCTATATAATAAGAAAAATAAACAGTAATATCAGTTATTTACCCAGCATACAGTTTTCATCCACCATCAATTATTTCCATAACAGTCAGTATTTGTATGCTGGGTTTAGTGCTGAAATGTAATTTCTCCTTTGAAGTGTCTGATTATCAGTGTGGTTATTATCATCCAGATAGCAAACATTTGAGACTTAAAAGGAAATTATTTTTTTTTAACCAGCTACCAGAATTGAAAGGTTTAGGGATTAAAGTTATCTAACTTTAAGAAATCTATCTCTTGGGGCCCAAGGAAACTCAATAACACTGAACTTGGAGTCAGGTGACCTGATTTTCAGCCTGGTTTTGATACCTGCTAGATATGTTGTGCTGGCTAGTTATATCACTTAACCCCTCTGAGTCCTGGTTTTCTTATGTGTAAAATATATACAATAATTCACATATTACCTCCTTCCCAGTACTAATATAAGGAAAGTACCTTGATAAACCTTACTCTTACATAAACACGAGCTGATTTTACCATCATCATTTCTAACATGGATGAAATGCAGTATAGTCATCCATGAAACTATTTTTAACAGGTTTTTGTTCCTTTGAATTTTCCCTCCTCTCAAATTCTATCCATCATTCTAAAAGATTAGTATCTGAAGCCTGTCATAAGAAAATGGCTGCTAGATATTGATCTCATTAAGTATTAAACTGAGAGTACAACTTAATGGAAGCAAGCATATTCACTATTTAGACATAATTTGGCCACTCTCAAGTAATGAATCTGATAACATTATTACCCTCTTGTTATGGGTTAGTAAATTGGGCATTCAAATATGTGACTAAAAATTTGTGTCCTAGATTTTTTTTTTATAGACTAAGGATTCCTCTTTGATTCAGCAATATTAAGCCCAAAATCAGAATCAAAGAGGAATCCTTAGTCTATATAATGTTATCAGATTCTTGAAATTAAGGCCTACATTGCCTCTAATAGATCTGTTCTTCTAATGAATCTAACCTAATAAAATGCAAAACGATAAGATGTAGTAGCTGAACCTGAAGAGACTAAACTGAAAAAAAAATGTAGTCTGATAAGTGAAGGAATGGAATTTTTGAGATTCAGGACAGCAGATTTTTTTTGAGGGGGGAAAGCAAAGCAGTTTGGTTTAGTGACTTGCCCAAGGTCACACAGCTAGTAAGTGTGTCAAGTGTCTGAGGCCAGATTTGAACTCAGATCCTCCTGAATCCAGGGCCAGTGCTCTACTCACTTTGCCACCTAGCTGCCCCAGTACATCAGATTTTTAAAGCAATATTCAGAATATATCTGTGCTTACTTAGAAGGGATTAGCATTGGGCGGTAGTGCTTCCAAGGAAGCAGCAGTTGACTTATAATCCATATATTATGATGAGAAAAGTTTTGATTTTGTCATATACCTTTGCATTTTTGGCTTTTAGATTTTAACAATAGGCAGTAGATGATTCATGTTGGGAATGGGGCCCAGGTGAGGTCAGTGCCTTATCAGCCTGAGATGGTGAAGCAGTTGTATCCTTTAAAAAAAAAACTTTAATTTTAATTTGTGGAATAAAACAAGCATCTCCATAAAATAGTATAATAAAAAAGATGATTGCACATGAAACTACAAATCTATTATGCACAACTTGCTTTTCCTTTTAAGTATATAATAAAGTTATCATGTAAAATTTCCTTCTTTTTCTTCCCTCCTTCCCTGCCCTGCCTTAGAGATGGCTACCATTAGACACAAATAGGTAAGATACATATTTTATTTTTATTTTATTCATATATATTATATGTGTATATTATATATTATATTTATTTATTTATCAGTTCTTCCTCTTCTTGCAGATAGCATCTTTCTCATTTATTTTTAATTCTTGTATTTATAATGGTCAAAATGGCTTAGCCGCTTAAAGTCGTTTTTAAAAGAATATTGCTGTTACTGTATAGAGTGTTCTTGGTTCTGCTCATTTCCCTCTTCACCATTTTGTATAAGTCTTTCCATGCCTAAGATCATTGTGCTCATCATTTCATACATTTCATACAACACAGTAGTAGTATTCCATCATAACCATATACCACACCTTGTACAACCATTCCTCAATTGATGGGAATCCCTGCAATTTCCAGTTCTTTGCCACCACAAAGAGAGCTACTATAAATATCTCATTCATATTCAAAGTTATAATTACTATTTGTGAACTTCTCTCCATCTTATTTTTACTCATGATTTTCTTTCTTGGCTTCTCTTTTTACCCTGTCCGTGTTTCCTTATCTTCTTCCCCCACTTTCCCATTCTCTATCCCACCCACACCTCCAAAAGTCCCCCTCCCAAATCCCAATCTGTATACCCCTCAAAAAGTACCTCCCTCCAGCTTCCCCCCAAATTTCTCACCACTCTACATGTTAAAAGGCTTCTATGCCGTTCCAGATTGCATGTTGTTTCCTCTTCAAAGCAGATGAGAGTAAGATTCCACCATCACCAGCCCTCTACTCCTACCTGCTTCTTCTGTGTTACATTACATCTTCCTTTCACACCCAATATTGTTCCCTTTTACCCTTGTCTACCCAATTTTGATTTTTTTGATATACAACTCAGCCCCAACCTTTCTTTCAAACTGCCTTGGTAATGATGACAGTTTTAAGACTACTGAAAAGATTTTCACATATATAATAAGTAAAATTTGATCTTAATGAGTGCCTTATAGTTTTTAATGTTTTCCTTATATTTCTTCTGGACTTTTATATAAAACTTTCCATTGAGTTCTGGTTTGGTTGTTGTTGCTGTTGTTACAAATACCTAAAAGTCTTTTAGTTTGTCAAATGTCTTTTTTTTTATTCAGGACAACACTCAACTTTTCTGGGTAAGTTATTTTTGGACACAACCTGAGCTCTTTTGCTCTTTGAAATATAATGTTCTAAGACCTACAGTCTTTTAGAATAGAAGCTGCTAGGTTTTGTGAAATCTTGACTGCATTTCCACAGTGTTTAAATTGGTTTTTTTTCTTGTTTCTTGCAATATTTTCTTCTTAACCTGGACATTTTGAAACCTGGCTATGACATTCCTGTAAGTTTTCCTTCTCTGATCTTTTTTGGTTAGTGAATGGTAGATTTTTTTTCTTATTTCTACATTGCCCTCTTGTTCTAGAACTTCAGGGCAATTTTCCTTAATAATTTCTTAGAGTATTCTATCCATATTCTTTTTAGATCATAAATTTCAAGCAGTCTGACAATTCTTATGTTGTCTCTCCTTAATCTAGTCTCCAGATCAGATGTTTTTCTAATGAGATGTTTCAGATTCTTCTGGTTTTTTTTCCGGTTTCATAAGTTTGTGGTGTGTTATATCATAAATTCCTACTGCCAATTCTAGTTTCTAAGGAGTTACTTTTTTAAGATTTCGTATCTCTTTTTCTAATTGGTTAACTTTCTTGTCATAATTTTCTTGGATTGCTTTTATTTTTTTCCTAATTTTTGTTTAATCTCTCTTATTTGATTTTTTAATTCCTTTTTAAATTCTTCCAAAAACTCTTTTTGGACTTGTGATGGTTTGACATTACTCTTTGGGACAGGAGTGGCTTTTTTACCTCGCTATTTTCTGAATATGAACCGGGACCTTTCTTCACACCAAAGTAGCTATCTATGGTCAGGTTCTTTTTCCTTTGCTTACTCATTTTTATTGTATTTTACTAGCTTATAATAATTATAGTTATATTCAAGTTTTAATCCTGAGTTGTGGGTAATGTTGTTCTAGGCCTCAAGTCCTCCTTACTGTTCTTTTCTGAATTCCATCCAGGGGCACAACCATAGGGACTCTTCTCTCCTAAGTCACAGTTAGAGCCCCAGCCATACTGTGCCTATGGTACCACGCTCACCAGACAGGCTTGTCTTCACTCCTCCTTATCCACACCCACCCAGATTTACATCTGGTCAGCATCAGTAGGCTTGGCTTCTGGAAACAGCGGGGGTCCTTCAGGCTTCCCCCATTTAGCTGTATGTTGTTCATCAGATGAAAGTTTGTGAGGTGAAATTTTTTGAGGTCTAGTCTGCTTCCCTCAGGAGCTGCCCTCAGGGCCTGTTTGTCGATTCAAGTTGTATCCTTAGAAAAGAAGTCTAGCTTCAATTGGCCATCAGTTATGCCTGTCACCCTTCCATGGGCAATGATGGAGAATACAGGTTCATAGCTGGAGAAATAGTTAGATTTGAGGAGCTCTGCAGTGAAGTTATCCAAGCTCAGAGGAGACAGGACTAGGATACCTAAAATAAATGGAAGAAACAGTTTTACCATCAGGGGTTGAATTGACTCTAAAGATCTAACCAGCAGGACTTGTCTCAGGGTACTAGTCAATAGGAAGAGATGAACTGAAGGGAGAGACAAAGCAGCATTTTTAAGGGGCCAAATCATGTGACATTCCCCCCTCTTCCCCCCCAAAAGGAAAAGGTATACTAGCCAAGTTCAAAATCCAAGATGTCAGATGGAGATCATGGTTATAGCATTGAGAGAGAAATTTTTCTCCTTTTTAGTCAATTAGTTTTGTTGGAACAAAGTGTATAAATGCAAGTAATGTGAAATAAGTATGAAAAGGTAGGCTGGAGACATATCACAGAGGACCTTGGATGTCAGCATGTTAAGAATTTATGTTTTATCCTAAGAACAATAGGGAGGCATTGATGGTTTTTGAGCAGGGGAGAAAGATTAGATAGATCTGTGTCTTAAGGAGATTATGTAGAATGCAGTACTTGAAGTAGAGAAAAGCTTTAGTTTGAATGGCTCCAATCCCATTTCAAGCTCTAGCTGAGGGGTCCTGGGTAAGTCATCCAAACTCTCTGAATCTCAGTTTCTTCACCTGTAGAATGAAGAAGTTGGAGTTGACAACTTCTAAGGTTTCTCACAGCTCTAAATATATGGCAGAACCAATTATTTTGTCAGCTTTGTGAAAGGAGTGGAGAGGGGATAAACTGGAAGAGATGATATGGGAGGATGTTAGTCATTCAAGTAAGAGAAATGAGGGCATGAACTGGAGCAGCAGTGGTGTGAATGGGCATATCAGGACAGATGAGAAGGGCTGTAGTGGTAGAATCAGTGGATCTTGGCCACTGGTGGGGTTGGAGGATAGGAACGATCAGGAAGAATGAAAGAAAACACTCGCTTTGAGCTGGCGTGTTGGCAGGATAGAAGAGGGAGATGAGGAGTTCAGTTCTGGGCATGTTGAACTTCAGGTTCCAGAATAGAAATCCATAATGCAAATGCCTAAAAATAGTTAAGAGATACAGGATTGGAATTAAACATAGAGACTAGGGAAATGATTGGACTGAGGACCTATAGGAAGAAAAGACTCCTATAGCCCATGTCATAGAGGACCTTGGATGTCAAGCCCATGTGGGGCTAAAGAGGATTCCAAAGGACTGAATGGGTGCAATTAGAGACAGTGACGTTTGTAACAAGACAACTACTACTGTTATTTTGAAGGATAACACGCTAGTAGGAAATTGAGCAGGAGGGAGTCCAAACAGATTGAGCTGTAGTTGGTGATTCATATTATGAAGAACATTTTTGAGTTGAATTATTGTAACCTCCCTACTCCCTGACCACACTCATATATTCTCCTATAATGCTTCAAAGTAAATCCTTTTTTGACTATCATTTGATGTTCTGTTGTCAGGGAATAAGGGAGAAGGTAAGGGGTGAAGGGACCCCTTTTCTTTTGACCATCTCCTAGGAGTTTAAGGAGTCTCAGAAAGCTTTGGTAATGGTAGGAATCAAGGAGATGACACTAGATGACTAGTCTAGGATTATTTGGCACAAAAGTGAGTCTGAGTCATCAGGATCCATGTCAGGAGACTGGCGTCAGGACTGGAAAACCTCTGACACTGACATGCCCTAGAGAAGAGTTGAGAGACTCAACATGTCACTCAAAGTGCCCAGTTTTTCCTGACCTTGCAACAAAGACTCAGACCTTTGGTGTTCACAGGACCAAAGACAGCTTACATAGCACAGTTTCATTATATAGAACAACAAAGCCATACACAGAGTAGATAATAAATGCTGTTTGGATTGAACAAAAGAGGACGGACACAAATTCAGACAAATGCGGAAAGCCACCCAAGAACCATAACCATACTGCTCTGATAGGATGAGGTCCTACAGGGTACCTGGTCAGGACTGAGCCACATTCAGGTTTGTTTCATCTATAGCATCCAACATATAGTAAGAGGTTACTTTCTAAGGGAACATAAATTTGCAAGATTAAACTACACTGCACAGACAGATTAACACAAACATAGTACTTAGAGTCCTGTTTCATATGTGGAAATGTACCTATCATCTCTTCATCTGCAGTCATACACATTATTTATAGGACCAGAGATTTAGAAAGAGGGATCTTAGAAGTTATCTAGACCAACTCCCTCATTTTAGAGGTGAGGAAAATGAGTCTGCGAGAGGTAACATGAGTTGTCTAAGGTCATAAAGTGGTGACTGGCCAAGACAGGATTCAGATACAGGTCCTCTGACTCCAAATGCTGTACTTATTTAATCATGCTGAGTGTGTATGTATACATGTGAACATCTGTGTATCATAATATATGTATATATCTGTGTATGTATTTATATGTGTATGTGTGTGTACATACACATACATAATAGCTGCATGATGTGGTTAGAAAAAGAACACTAAGCTTAAGGTCAGAAGACTTGAGTGAACAATTTACTCCAAAGAATTTTGGAGGCAATCATCCTGGGATCATAGGTTTTTAGCTCAAAGGTTGTTGGTCACAGTCTAATTCCTTTATTTTAGAAAGGAGGAAGCTGAGGGTCAAACAGGTTAAGCATTGGAACTGGATCCCAGGTTCTCTGATTATAAAAACAGAGTTAGTTTTACTGCACTAAGGAAGGCTTTTTCCACTAAATTGGGGTTTTTAAGTAATTTTAAAATAGGCCACTGGGTGAAAAATGGGTTATTTAAAGGCAAAGTTATATGACTGACATATATAGATGATTTCAGAAGAAATATATTCATTGTTTCTTACACTTGGCTCCAATTAGTCCAAACCATTGCATCACTCTGATATTGCAGAGTAAAGACCTTGGTTACTCACTGCCTTTGTCTTGTTTGTTCAATCATTTCTTTAACCAGTGCTTGAACCTATAATACTAGCTCACACCTACTACATGTAATATTGTTCGATCATCTGTTTCAATAATCCAGCTAGCCGCTGTTGTGGGGGTGAAAGACCAACACAACCAGCACCCAGAAAGCTGCCAACACACTGCAAAAACACAAGTTCTTTTGATCTGCTTTAGTAAGGAAAGCAACGTTAAGGGGCTGACAAGCTTACTTTAATTCAGCATACAAATATCATTCACTTAGTTCAGGGGAAAAACCCACCACTCTGAACTTCAGAGCAAGATACAAAGTACAAACATAGATAGACCTTGTCTAATTCAAATCCCAATACATAGTTACCAGAGTTTAACAAAGTCCCAGCAACCAAGTAACAAGCTGGAGGGCCCTTAGCTACAATTGCCCAGAGTCTCTGCATCAGCACACCAGTGAGAGCCCTAAAGAAATTACAAACATGGACAGACAGACCAAATACAGATTCATAGTTACCAACATCTAGGTTCAGTCCGGGAGCTCATAACGAGGGCTGGCCCAGAGTCACTCTTGCCACCACTGTTGTAGGAAAGAGCTACGAAGAAGAGGAAATCAACCCCTGGTTTTATATCTTTTTCAAGGTCAGGGGTGAGTCACACATGTGACTCACCCACGTGACCTAAAATGGTCACAAAGAGGCGACTTAAACCCACATGTTCTAAGAGCCTCAGACGTCCCAAACCTGTCATTCAAACTCATGTGTAAGCTAGGCCCTCCCTTAGTTAGCCCCACCTGGGGCCCCACCTTGGTTACCAAGTCACACCCACATAGGTTTAGCACCTAATTGGGGTTTGGGGCTGGGGCTTAGCACCTAGTAAGAGTCAAAGACACTTAATCATTTTAAAACAGTAAGAAAGTCCCAACTCAATTGATATTAGATCATCATGATGGCCCTCTATGGTAGGCTAGAAAGGTGGTCTCCTTATTTTACAGGTAGAAAGACTAAGGCTTACAGAGGCCAAGTGAAGTAAGCTGGCAGAGCCAGGACTGAAAATGAGTGAAATGTAGGCTTCTTGTGGGCCTTCTCCTTCCCTCCTTCTTTCCTTCCTTCCCTCTCTCCCTCCACGTCTCTTTTTTTTTGGGGGGGGGAGGGGAGAAGGCAAGGCAATTGGGGCTAAGTGACTTCTCCAAGGTCATACAGCTAGTGAGTGTCAAGTGTCTGAGGTCATAGTTGAACTCAGATCCTCCTGACTCCAGAGCCAGTCCTCTATTCACTGCGCCATCTAGCTGTCCCTCTCTTCCTCTTTTTTTATCTTTGTATTCCTAGTATGTTGCAAGAAGCACTTAATAAATAATCAATTTTAATTGGTTGTACTAGTCTCCTGACTTCCCCACTGTATCATACTGCTACTCAACATACATACATACATCGCAAACACAGTCAAGGTTTTGCCTTTTGGGAATCTACTTTGAGGCAATCTTCAAAAATGTGGTGAATCTAAATAACTACCTATTTATCTTTTCTAGATTACACCTACCCATTTTTCTTATTTTCCCCTTATCTACACTATTTCTGCCTCAAGATCAGTGTGATTTCAGAGGTATGTATGTAATGTACTTTGCTAACTTGAAAGCAGTAAATCAAATCAAACAGGTATTTTTAAAACATCTATCACATGTCAGCACTATCTTAGGCACACATATATCTCATATATGTGTATATATATATATACATATACATATATATATACACACATATATGTAAGTATTTCACTCTTTTGAGATACACAGATAAAAACAAAATATCCACAGCCCACAAATTCTATTGGGGTGGACAATTATGTAATATATGATCTATATTATTACATATATAATTATATAATATATATATTGGGGTATATAATTATGTAACTAAATACACACACACACACACACACACACACAATGAATACATTTTGTACGGGAGGCACTAGTACCTGGAAAGGTCAGGAAGAGTCTTATGTAGAATGCGATGCTTGAGACAAGCTTTGAAAGAATCTAGAGTTTATGAGAAAGAGAGTTGAGGAGGGGTGCATAGAACAGTCAGTGCAAAGTAATGGAGGTGCCTGATGAGATGGAGTGTCAGGTATGAGGGATAAAAAGAAAGCCATTTTGGCTGGACCACAGAGTAAACAGAAGAAAGTAACTTAATAAGCTCAGAGTCAGATTGTGTCAAAATCTTAGAGTCAGATTTAAGTGGCAAGTAGAGGCATTGTATTGAGCCTAGAAGGGATAGGGATCTACTAGAATTTAGAGAGCAGGGAATTATCATGGTGCTTAAGGAATATCCCTCTGGCAGCTGTGTAGAGAATGGTTTGGGCTGAGAGAGTATCGGAGCACAGAGACAAATTGAGGAAAATTGCAATATTCCAGATGAGAAAAGATGAATGTGGGAAATAGAGTAGTAGCCATGTGAATGGAGATATTATGGAGGTAAAATGAAGAAAATGATTATTGAATCCGTATGACAGAGAAAATAGTTGAGAGAATGAACAAGGTTGTAAGCCTGAATGACTGCAGAGATTGTGGCCCCCTCAAAAGAAATAGGGAAGTTTAAAAGAGGGTTCAATTTGAGAGGAAAGATAAATATCAGATGATATTTATAATGTATATAATTGTTTAATTCTCAAGACTATCCTCTGATGTTTTCAAGTATTCTCCGTAGCTACATTGTTTTTGAATACTATGCTGGTAAAATTCATGATTCATTCCTATGGGTATCATGAGATTTCACACTGTATACTGTCCATAGATGAGATTTCTGTTAACAAAATGTGGGCTTAAAGTAGTCTGTCAGTCAGTTGAGCATGTGCCAAGCCCAGCACCAGACTGAGAGAATGCCAGCATTGATACCACATTCTTTGCTTTTCTAAAATATTCCTGTTGGAAGCAATTGAGTTGTGCTTGCTTTGTAGAAAGCCTTTCTATAGTTAAAGAGTTTAAGTTTACTTTGTGCATTCTTTAATTAAAAAGTGACTGTTTACCCTGTTCAATTTTGTAAGATCCCTGCCCTCCACCCCTGGCTGGTTTAAAGCTGATCTTCAGCTTAGAAAAAAATAAGGCCTTTCTCTCTACTTCTGTGACCTCATGCCAATATTATAATCTACTCATGATTTATGTATATATATACATGTATATATACATACATAGACACATATGTATATGTTTATATATGCATATATATGATGTGTGTATATGTGTGTGTGTATATATATGTATACAGAGAGAGAGAGAGAGAGAACTTAAAGGAACTGGAATTCCATTATTGTTATTTTCATCATCATTCATACTTTTTCACTTGCATTGATTTAAAACTGTGATTTCATTCCATTGTAGAATTTGAGAAAATGATATCATTAATACTAGAAAAGAACCGAAGTTAGAAGTGTGTTTAGCACGTATATTTCAAGGCTATTTTGAGGATAAAATGAGATGTTTGTAAAATGCTTTGTAAACCTTAAGTATTATATGTCAC
This sequence comes from Phalanger gymnotis, assembly GCA_028646595.1. Taxonomy (NCBI): domain Eukaryota; kingdom Metazoa; phylum Chordata; class Mammalia; order Diprotodontia; family Phalangeridae; genus Phalanger; species Phalanger gymnotis. The sequence goes on from JAQQSZ010003106.1 coordinate 12,753, forward strand.
CTATTATTATGATAATTACAATATCTTGTATAAATAAACACAGCTACAAAATTTAGCATTGAATTCTCATAAAGCCAGAAACCTTTATTTAGGTGCTTTTCTAAGGAAATGAATAATAACAACAAGCAGAGAAGACATCCATATTTCCCTTTCAGTCACAATGTACGACATTGTGAATACATTTCCTTTGAACTTCTAAAAAACCCTGCAAAGTACTACAGACATCATTATCCCCATTTTGTAAAGGAAGGTCAGGGAGACATGAAGTGACTAGATCTATGTATCAGAGGAAGGAGTTAAATCCATATCTTGCCCAACTCCAGTTCCACTATCTGCCACCTCTTTATATGGGCTTATAGATTTCTAGATACAGGTCTTAATCACATGCTTTTCAACTTTTAATTAATTTTAGAATTAGTAACTTCAGGGCTAACCGTAATAGTGGTCACTTCAGAAGAAATACATTCATTGTTTCTTACATTTGGCTCCAATTAGTCACTCTGCTATTGCAGAGTAAACACCCTGGTTACTCATTGCCTTTGCCTTTTTTTTTTTTTTACCAGTGCCTGAACCTATAATCCTAGCTCATGGGAAGCAACCTGGAGATGACAAGATTCCATATTTAGAGCCAGGAGAGAATCCTGAAGTCACCTATTCATATCCCCTCTTTTTGCAGATGAGGAAACTCAAGTTCAGAGAGTTTCAGTGATTTGCCTAAGGTCACAGTTGATCTTTAACCTAGATCCTTTGGCTCCAGATATAGTTGTCTTTCTATATCACATGCACTATAATCAATGCTATCTTAAAGTGCTCTAATAACACTGCTGCCGATGTTTATAGATAAAAGAAATCCTTCATTTACATCTACCAAGAGCAGAAATAAAATGAGCAAAATATGTACAAGTAAAAGGCAATGTAAGGTTTTTAATGTGTCATCGCAATTTCATAGTAGTAGTTTCACAACTAAGACATATATATGTACATACATATGTATATATACATACATATACATATGCATATATATGTGTACATGGGCAGCTGGTGCAGTAGATAGAGAGCCGGGCCTGGAGTTGGGAAGAACATCATGAATTTAAATGTGGCTTCAGACTTTTACTAGCTGTGTGACCCGGGGCAAATCACTTAACTCTGTCAACCTATTTCATTATCTGTAAAATGAGCTGGAGAAGGAAATGGCAAAAAGTATCTTTGCCAAGAAACCCCCAAATGGGGTAACAGAGAATCGGTCCCAACTGAAATAAAGCTGACCAACAAGAACAAAACCATTTACAAAAATATTTACAATAGAGACACACACACATGCAAACACACACACACACACACACACACACACTCAAATTTTTCTTCCAAAAGAAGTAATTACCTACAGGATGACAAAAATGCATTATATAAACAGAGCAAATTAACACTAATCAGCAGACAGGCTTCTAGCTATCTGTCCAAGCAATACATAGTTACCAGAGAAGCACCAACATCTGGGTTCTTCAAAGCCAGGGGGCTTCTTAACAATGGCTACACAGAGTCTTGTCTGGTCAAATTGCACTACACTCTTTTAGTGAGTAAGAACCCCCAAGCAAAACCTTAACCTCTGAGTTTATATACCCTGTTCAGGGTCAAAGGGTGTCACAACCATGCAACTCAAAACCAAGTGATGCTTCTTCAGGCATCACAGCCATGCTACTCAAACCTATGTTAACTAGGCTTTCCCCTGAGGTAAGCAGGTTATAAGAGACTCCCGATTTAACCAAAGAAATGCAGGCTAGACTCATCAAAG